>JAOVYX010016514.1:0-24460 GCA_035668315.1 Drosera spatulata
CGATAGGATTTTGTAATTGACGCATTGATGAGTATGAGCGAACCTTGTGATCGATCGAGGCCGCGATGAGCCGAGTTGTAATTGGGAGAATTAGGGTTCCGTGAGGACAAATTGCGTCGACGATGATTGGTATGAACTTCGCCGTCAGCGTCGCAAGGGTTTCTCCGCAGATCTGATTTTCCAAGTTAGTGAATCCTTTTCTAGTTTGTCATACTGATTGTATTTGTCGGTGTGAACATTGCCTACGGAAAATTGTCATGTGAGGCTGGTGAAATAGGAGTTCATCCCATCACATTAGATTAATAGACGTAAATGTAACAACTATGTCCAGCTTTAATTCAGGATCCAGGTCAATAACTTATAATTCATGTCTCTTGATTATATTTGTATTATTTTTTTATTGATATATATGATTGATTAAATTTTCAAAAAAATATTAAATGATAAAAGTTATTTCATGTCGCAATCACAAAATATTGAATGTTTTATTTTCCTTTGTTTTTGTGTGGTTAACCGAGCAACTTGCATATGCTCTCACCATGCCAAATGTGCTTTTGTAGGAGCAAGAAGTGACAATTGGAGTATAATGTTTATTTTCACTCATCCTTACATGCATCAAATACACTGAACAAAACCAGTTGTTCCAGCAGCATCAACACTGCCAGGCCAGATGCATTAGGAATGAACCAGAAGCTTCATTCCAATCATCTACAACTCTTATCAAACCATCCTCGAAGATAACTCATTGCATAAACAAGAAGTGACAATCAAATCACAATGAGGCACATATTAAACATTACTCATCAAATCAAGAATTCATTTCATTTCAACTAATCGCAAACACAAGAAACCAAGAAGATCTCTGATTTCCTCATGCCGAAGTAAAAGAATCACCAAAAGATGTTAGCATTGTATTCCAAATGTACAGAATGCAAAAACATCTATGGCAAACTCTTCTTCTTCTTCCTTCTCAGGAGATCACACATGAAAGCCTTCTCCAGGATCTCAACTCTTTTGGTTAAAGAGCTCAGCATCTGTGTTTGCTTCTCGCTCTTCTCGAACAACTGAGTCATCATATTCATCATCTTCTCGTTCTCCTCCATCATCTTCTCGAGCAACTCCCTATTCCTCTTGTTCTCTCCAACCAAAGTAGCATCATCCAACTGCTTTTCCTCTGACATGGGTTGTTGCATCTCGTCTTCACCCTTTGCCTCGTTGTCGTCAACCAAGCTCTTTGAATTTGACAGCATTTCTGAATCAAGATCACCGCTCAGGGCGCGTTCAGTCCCTAATCTATGATCCATGTATTCATTTGGATCAACCATTACATCCACGTCGCCCTCCTTGTTAGATAACACAACCCAATCGTCTTGCAGAAAACCAACCGCATCACCCTCCACTACGTCAGGACATTCTTCGCTCTCAACTTTGTCTCCATCTGCCATTTCCAAACCATCAGCCTTATTCTCCTCCTGTACATTCACAATTGCCACGCCAGCATTAACACCAGGCTGCTCCATTACATCATCATTCTCTTCAATTTGACTCACATGATGATTCTCCTCCTCCAATCCCTCTGAATCCTTGATCTCATCGCTCTCGAGTTCATCTTCAACTGTCATCTCCATATCTTCCTCATTTTCCTCTACTTTCACGACTTCCTCGCCGCGACCATCAACTCGGGCCTCAACGGGGCCCTCAACTCCTCCAATCCGATCCTCATTCTTATTCTCCTCCACCAACCTCTCAGAACCCAAATCCCTTTCTCCAACAATCGAATCGACCCTCTCCTGCAACGCGACGACTCTCCTCGTAACCAACTTCCTACAAACCCTAACCCCATCATCAACCCCCCTCACACCATCAAGCCTCAGCAAAAACCCCATCAGCATCTCATTCCACCTCAACCTCTCCTTCTCCTCATTCCAAATCCTCTCCACCGTCTCCTTCTCCTCCGCCCTCTTCTCCACCTCCTCGACTTCCCTCGCAATCTCCTTAATCCTCCTCACGCTCCTCCTCACTCGATACCCTCTAAATACTCTCTGTATTCTCGCCGCTGCATTTGATCTTACCCTCTCGGATTCCGGTGACTGGACCGGAATGATTCGAATCACCTTAGGCTTTCGAGTAGGGTTCTTCTCGGGTCGGGCCCAGTAGACGGGGTGGTTATATTGGCTTGTCCAGAATTCATGGGGATTCATTGTTGTGTTGAAAGTTTTGATTTGGTGTGGATACGGTGAAATGTGTATGTGGTGAATTTTGTGTGAGATTTGTGATGCTTCGTTTGATTTATTTGATGATGGAGAGGGTGGGAAAGATGAGGGGTTTTTATAGGGTTTGGGGAAGAGAAGGTTCCGGAATGTGATGGAAGGTTATGCAGAACTGAGGAGGAGGAGGATTGGGGAGCAGGAAAGTGGGGTTTGGGCTTTGATGATTAATTGTAGAAAAATCTTGATGATTCTAGTAGCTGATTGGCTGATGATATTTTGTTTTCTGGTGTTCGGTTGCTGATCCCTTAACCTGAGCAACACGTATATTTAAGATTTTTAAGTGTTGAAGTCACGTAAATATTCCACGTCTCATATTATTCATATCGATTTTTCAATTATCTCAGAATATATGTAACATGAACAACACAAGTTGACCCTAAACATGAGCAACATATATTTCACAATGTTGCTAAGAGATTTTTACGGAAGTGTTTAATCTTAACTTATTTTCTTCGTTTCAATTTAATTATAATATTTTTTTTATTGATCTCAATATAAATATAATATTTTTATATTTTTCTTATTTGATAATGTATTTATATTACTTCCTCTGTCACATATTATAGATCATATTTTTCTATTCGAATCCTCCCAAAATATAACCAACATATCAAATTTAATAATATTTTCATATAAAAAATATCCAAACAAATCATCATCTGTTATAATAAAAAGTTAGTCTCTCATTCTCTCTCGTAAACCCCACTTACATCCCACTATCACTAGAAAAATATTTTTTTTATCAAATCCCATAATAATTTAACACATATATAAATTCGCGTGACGGGTCAAATCTTTTGCTATATTTTACGATGAAGGTAGTAACATAATCAAATTACCCTAACATTTCTTTTCTCCTCTTTTCTCATTCTCTCTCCTAAACCCCCTACCTCTAAAAAAATATTGTCTTTTTTTATCCAATTGCATAAAAATTCAACACACACATAAAATCCATTTTGTGTATCAACGACTCGGCTAAATCATTTTGTTTATGAACATGAGGAATAGGGTGTTCTAGTGAGATATGTATTGATATGTAATATTCATCAAATGTCTTTGAATTGAATTCTTCAGCATTATCAAGACGAATAAACTTGATGAGGTTGTCTGAAAAATATGTTCGTAATTTAATAATTTGAGGGAAAAGTTTGACAAAGACAACATTATGAGTAGAAATAAAACACAGATGATATCATCTTATAGAAACATCTATCAAAACCATGAGATATCTAAATGGATCAGATAGTGAATGAATTAGACCATAAATATCTTCTTAAATCCTTTCAATAAATAAAGATGACTCAAAAGAAAGTTTTGATAAGAAAATCTTGTGCTTAACTAACAACGAATACAAGGATGACTGTTATTTTTGAAAATATCTTTTTGATTTTTAAGAGGATAATCAATGATATTTTCAATGATACGACGCATCATTGTATTACGTGGATGACCAAATCTCTCGTGCCACAATAAAATCGTGTTAGATTCAATAGATTTTGAATCCATAACACTATACCACTCAATAACATTGATTTTAACAAAATACAACCTAGATCAAAAAACCAAAAGTTTTTCAAGGATTTGTTTGGTTTTAAAAATAAAAGATGGTATATAAAGATATTGTTTACCATCTTTATTTGTACTTTCTAAATTAAAACCGTTAAGAAGAATATCCTTAAAACTTATAAGATTTCTTTTGGACTTTTGAAAGTATAAACCATGTTTAATATGGTTTTGCGTACCATATGATAATGTAAAATTAGCACTTTTAAAACCTTCAATGATCTTTGAAATATCAAAGATTGTATTAATATTTGTTCCACTATCTTTGCATTTGAAAAATATTTCTTATTTTGAAGAATTGTATGAGTCGTTACACTATCAACAATGCACATATCTTCCATAAAAATTCTGTAAATAAAAATATTTATTAATACAAACTTTATTATATTGCTTGAGACAGTAAAGATATAACATCCACTGAAAATATATTAGTAAAATTTCATGGAGAACTAAAATAGCGTTTTCACCATTCACAGGTTTCAAATTCAGTATCTTCGTCGTTTATTTGAGTATTGAAACACCTAACTAAATCTGAAACTATTTCAGGTGGTGTAATCGGTTGGGACTAATTTTTCATGAAGTATGTTCCAAGTATTTTGCATTTATATTTAATAGAGTTTTGATAAAGATCAACAAAGTGTTTGAAAGTTTTACAAAATTTGGACCAATGACCTTCCATTCCACAAGTATAACACTTTCTTTTGGCTTTCTCCCCTGGTTTGTTATATGGAGTTTTTCCCCTTTTATGTGTCTGATGATTATCTTGTCATTTCTGATGGCCCACACTTGCAATCGAATTGTAACGTCGACTGTGAAATCTTAAATGACCATGAACAACTCCATGACTTCGTCCTTTTCAACGTCAATTGACACTTCTGGTGGCCATTGTTTTGGGCAATGGGATAAAACCAACTAGACGAGGCTGAGAATTTTTTGTCAGCAACTCCTGGTTCTTTTCAGCAACTAAGAGTAGTGAAAAACAATTCACTATACTTAGTAAATTTTAAAATCCGATATTAATGCATCAGAGTTGTATTTGCAGGGTGAAAAGTGGAATACGTGTTATCTAATTTTTCCTCCTCAGATATAGGTTTTTCACATAAAGTCATACGTGAGATAATACTGAACAATGCAAAATTATATTCTTTGCATAGATTTAAAAGCTTGCAACCTCAAAATATATCATTCATACCTGACATTTGAAAGAAATACCAACTTCTGATGATCAAATCTTTATTTCAAACTAATCCATAACACATAGATTTTTGATAATAAGATATTCAGATTTCAGTCCCTCATGGAGATGATGCCTAAGAAAAATAAGTGCTTGAATATTTTCTTGTGGGATTGCTTCTTTGTTCTCCACTATGGTATGTTTTAGACCTTTTATATCTAGATATAATTCGATATCTAGAATTCATGATAGGTAGTTTTTTCTCCTGATAGGTGTAGTGTTTTGAATTCTAACTTTATAAGGTTTGTCATAATTCTCTGAACATATCAAAGTGATAAATTTATTAAGTTTATTTATTTCTATAATGAAAATCATATACAAAAACTTACTATGTTCGTTTTATGGATATAGCAGTTTGATGGTAGCTAGTAATAAAATTTTTAGTTATTAATTTTTTTCATAATACTACGGTCTAATTTACTGATAAAAGTGATATAAAATCAATCAGATCCTATAACAGCTAATAATTTTTTTTTTATTCAATTTCACTCACACATATTAAAACCTTTAGTTATTATTCATTATTCTTAAAACAAATATTTTAATTACGAGTGAGAAGTAAATGATTTTTACAATGTTATGAATTATTAATAACAATAAATAGCACAATAATTTATTATGATTATTCGGGATTCTGTTTGCTATTTTTTCATCGTTGGAGATCATTACGTCATTTGTTGTATTTTAATAAAAAATATAAAAGTTAAGTCTCACCACTTGGAGCAAATACACTAATGTGGAATATAAAATAATTAATAGGTTTTCCACAGACGATACTTCATACGACGATGGAACCATAATTATCTTAGATTACTATTATAATGGATTTTCATACAGGCAATACTTCGTCCGACGGTGGAACCATAATTTTGTTGAAACTTATTAATAGGTTTCCATACAGACGATGCTTCGTTCGACGATAAAACCATAATTTTTTTTTTAGATTATTATTATGATATGAAAATCAAAATATACGGATATAATAAAGTATCTTCGTTTGGTTTTCGATCTTATCTGGTTAGAGGCTCGTGCTGATAACATGTTTTAGAATAAGTGCTCACGCAGGTTGAATCAATTCGTCGATATATCCGATTTGATTTTGTCAGATGATAAACGTTGAAATTAACAATGTAACTAAACTATTTTGGAGAGAGAAAAAGAGGTTTTCTTCTTCTAAATGTGTACATAACACCTTATAAATAAGCTCTATTTATAATGTTCAAAGTGATTAATTATCACCTAATCTTTTATCACCTAATTAAGATGATTAGATCAAATTAATGGCTAATTAAATATATTCCTTTAATAATCTCAAAAGTAGGTGAAATCAAAGAAAAATATGTAGACTTAGATATAAATACATCATTTTCAAAAAATCATTATGTTTTTCTATAATTTACAACGCATCTACGATATATTCCTTTAATAGCCTCAAAAGTAGATGAAATCAAAAGAAAATATATAAATCTAGATATAAATATATCATTTTCAAAGAATCATTATGTTTTTCCATAATTTACAACGCATCTAGGATACTAGTTGTATACTTTTCTAGAAAAGAGGAACACAAATATGAGCTCCAGCAAGAAAGAATCTCGAACGAAGATTGGCCAAAATTGCAATATGATGTACATGTTCCACAATTAGTAATGCTGAAATAACTATCCACATTTAAGGGAAAAAAAAAAAAGAAGTTTGTATCATGTTTCGATTTTGTGTATACTTAATCAAAAATAAGAACGAGCTATTCTCACAAGGTCTTCGATATCAGCAACTCCACATCTCCAACAACCAACAGCCGCGACAAAGCTACTGTTAATGGTACTTCTCCTGGCGTGTGGTCAACATGATCTAAAACCTGCTTCAAAATCAAGTCCATAAGCCTGAGAGACAGAACACGATGAAACACAAAAATATGGATAAACTCGCAGCGAAATGACCCCACAGTAATACAGATTATAATCAATTTCTGTTTCAGGAGCTTAGTTGGGGTAAAATGCCTCTTGTTCTGTTTTCAAGCTGGGTTGAATTAGATGATTGGTTTGATATTCTGCACAACATATACGTCTTGGTTTTGCAGGTCCCACTAACAAAATAGTTTGTTCAAAATTATGAAAACCAAACCAATAATAGAAACAGAAAATCAATTACTAATAATTAATACAAATAACACTTCTGATTTCTTGAAAGGAGGATCTCGAATTTTGACTTAGATTAAACAATAATGGGTTTTCTGTTTTCTATTTCCGTTGCATCTGTTTGAAAAATAGGATCAATTCAGCCTATGAAACCAAAAAAAAAAAAGAAGAAGAAGAAGAAGAAGAACAAAAAAGAGAGAGAACAAAAATGATACCAAGTAAGTACTACAGCAGAGTCTTCGTTATGAGGTGGTACTTGATGACAAATGCAAGGGATGAGCAATGAGTGAACGAGTCAAAAACCTATTATCACATAATTTTGTCTATTTAAAGCAAACATCAACATTTTCACATATAAACACAATGCATGTAAGAAGAATCATAAGCATGGGAATGTAGTACTTAGTAATTACCCGCGAAGTTAGGTCCTGTATTCCTGGACATGCAACCACTTCGTGCATGACCATTTGTTTCCTTTGATAACAGGGCAGCCACCTACAATGGAACATAATTTTATTAGATGTAGTGTACTACCGCCAAAACTCCAAAACAGATCATAGAAATTTCCCAAGCTACCAAATTCAACAGCACAACAAATCGCCATGCCAGTCTACTACGGACCCAAAACCAAAAAGATGCAAAAACTAACCATGTAAACTAGATGAATCTAATGATCCATCAGATCTCATGCTCCAGAAAAGCAAAGCATCTCCCATTTTCGGCTTCACAGAGAGGCCCTTCTTCCCACACTCGGATAGTTCCTTCCACCACGGGACAGAACTAAAATTTTGATTAGCAGCAGGAAACACTGTTTCGCCCCCTTCTTCAACATCTGACCTGGATATACTTTACCCAATTAGAACTAAGGAGGAGAAAGAATGAACAGAAGGTTTAAAACAAAAACTTCTTCAGTTTATGCATCGTGGATCATACAAGTACATAAGGACCGTAGCAATTCTTTGGCCTCCATTTCTTGTGTTGAACTCGTCTACAAAGTAATCATAGTGAGGCTTATATTTTTGGCCCTCCTCGTAGCGAAGAACCTGAAGTCCTTCCCCATGCTCTGCAATTGGGAAACTCTAACTTACAACTTATCAACCGCATGTATATGGCACAAATTCAGAGATGCAGCTCGCACAGAAGAAAATGCTACCGCTTCTTATCAAGAATCTCAGTTTGAACCAAGGAACCAGTATTTAGGCACTGGTACCTCTATAAGCGCATATGAAATAGATTTAGTAAGGCATTTCAATCAATCTTCAAGTTACCAATAAAAAACAGAACACATATACGATTGAATATCAAACCCCCAGACTCGCAGCAAGCAGAAGCAAATATTAGTTGCTTCTTGCTACAGCCAACATTTTGGAGAGAAACAACCTCACTAATCTGAGTTTGATTCAAACTTATGGGCACATTCCAACTCTCTGAGACACTGTTCACTACGCTTCCAACCCATCCTTCTTAAAAAGCCACCAGCAGCTAAGATTTTGATGTATGCAATCACTAAACAGGAAAAACCGCAACTACCCCAAGAAACTCAGCGACCACATTATAATCAGTTGCCCTGAAATATGTTGTCTACGTAAGAACTCTCTTAATCAAATAAAAGAGCACACAAAGTTGAACCTAAAGAATCCGTTATAGAGATATTCCACAGCATTGAAACCAACAAAATTTGCAACCAGAGCAGCAATCACATAATTTAAAAGCAAGTTAAGCCAAACAATTGACAGATTCCAGAAAGTCGTACCTATAGGAATGAAAGTGAAGTCTGCGATTCTTTTCTCTCTATCCTTGATAATTTTGTCCTGGCCTCTTGTCAAAAATGTTCCAGAACTAGTACGCACCCTGAATACAAATGACACAGAGAGTCATAAATCAGGCTGGTCTAAGATTATTAATTGATTATTTGTTTTTCAAAGGTTTGGTGAAATCAACAAGTGAGCATGCATGAGCAGGCAACCTTGATAGAATTTTATATAGCACCGGAAAGCTCATGCAACAAGTTTAATGAGGAAGTTGAAGATCTAAATGACTTGTTGATACACTGTGAGCGTATTTCGAAATTAACTTAGAATGATGCATTCTAGAAACAGATACCTGCTATCTTTGCTCTTGCCGGTTGTACTATCAACAACAGTTGACTTCTTCAAATTAGGCTTGGCAAGTCGGATTAAATATTCACATTCCTGCTTTGACTGCAAATTGTAGCATTTGAAGTCAGGATTCCATATATCTAATGTCTCTATAACAAAGGAAGTCATTACTGCGAAAAGTACCATACAAGTCATCGAATCAAGAGAATATAATCAAAGTATGAGGCTGTAAAATCCTTATAATGGTGGTACACAAAGGACTGTACAAAAATAATTCTGATCAATTACCATGATAAAAACTTCTAGCAAACAGACTTGACAAAACTACTCATTGAGACAACAAAATAACGTCTAACCGCCACTTCGGTGGTACTCCAATTGGTAAGCAGCCCATGCCCTCCAATGTGAGGTTAGAGGTTCAAACCCCGCTGGCTGCTTGAACTACCAAATGGGTTGAGCCCATCGGCTAATGCTGGTTAACATGGTCCTCTAGGTTTGCGGGCCATTGTGTTGATCAAAGGGTCTTCCTTTAGGAAAACCTTACAAGTTACGAGGTGAAAAAAAAACATCTATCCAACTAAAAAAACATGTTTCCATGATCTTGGTCAAGGATGTCTTGGTCACTGATTCAATTCTCTAAAACAAGTAAAATTTTCTTCTTCTAGCCAACTAAGTATCAAATTGGTGACAACATTTACCACTTCTGGTACCTTTCCTAGAAAATATGGGACAATAATCAGAACCTCATCCGTCTCCTCACTTGATAAGATGAGACATGTTACTTCTAGAAAGCAATATCATAAAATGGCGCATCAGTTTCACGAATAAATTTGTGAGCCGACAGCAGAATTTCAACTCAAACTGCACGTAGATGCAATCAACCTGTGACAAATTCGATCATGCAATTGCAATGCAGCACCAAACGATATCGATTCAAACCACACTCACCAAGAAATTATGGTAAATGAAAGCCCTAGGCTCCCAAGAAAGCACCTCAACCCACTGCTCTCCACTCTCTCCCAATCCCTGCCCTCTTCAATCACCACAACAATCTCAACATCAGCTCAAACCAAATACAATCAATTCTCAACAACAACAAATCAATCGAATTGGCGACACATCGAATCAATCGAAATTATACCTCTCGAGAGCTTTACGACCAAAAGGGCCGAGATCAAGCGGCCGCCGCGGATCGCCGTAACCAATCGGCAACGATAAGAGGCCTAGAGCAAGAAGCAACAATAACACGACCGTCAACATTAGAAGCATTGACAGAACAAGCGTGCACATCGACGATCGCCTCGTCGAGCTTCTGTGATTATGATGATGCCTCGATTTCGCCATGATCATCGCCATGGCTGAGATTCTTATGTGGTTTGTGTAGAAATTGTTTGCTAAACCTTAATTGAATTTGGGGATTTGAGGAAGAAAATTTAGGGTTTGAAAACGTGTGATTTATTGGAACGAGTGTGAGAATGAGATTTTTGTTGTTGAGATGAAAGACAAGTCAGTTTCAGAGAGTTCAAATCTGATAAATGAGAAACCATTTCGTGTTCAGTTGAAACAAATTAGAGAACCATTGTCAAAACCAGAAGCACTACTGGTTTTTGAATACCATGCGCAAAGAAGTCATAAAAAACGCAAACAATGATCTTCCGTTTTTAAGCTTTAGGTTATACTTCCGGTTTTCTTGATTCGTTTCCTGACCTGAGGGACTTTGGGTTTATGCCATGTGATGTGAAACACATATGACGAATAGTCCAACATGTATGAGTTTATGATTCGATATAAAGACATGTATTTTAAATGATTTTTCATGATATTTAAGAACAGACTATATCACCGTGTGTCATCCTTCTAATCCTTCTGGGCAGACTTTGTTTTAAAAAATTTATCTGATTGTCTTATACTTTCTAACGCATTGGTGTCTGGTTCAGGTTGGCAGTTAAGTATAAGTTTCCTGAATCAACCCAGGGTTGCTGAGCAAAGTTTGGGATAGAAGAGCAGGATCCTTGTTTCATGCATCCTCTCATCGATAAATCAGGATTCAAAGTAATTTGTGTCAACGTTCTAGTAGTGTTATGCATTTGTGTTGACCAGAAAAGAGCTTGTCCCAAACAAAATACGAGTTACGGAGTTACCTTTGCCGGACGCATTTGGAACTATTAGGCTTCCTATTTTCCCATATTTTCCCCCATATTTGGAGCATATTTTTTGCTCTTAGTCGTGACTCAGATATGCTTTGGCTTGCAACCGAGGTTGCTCTCGTCTCCCGAGGAAGAGATAGTACCTCCATTGATCAAGTTTGTTCCCAGATTCTTAGTTATAACGCATTGATTTCTTCGACAGAAGATATGCCATGGCTTCGCATGACGAGTGCTGCAGCTCCTTTTTTATAAGATCCCGGAACTGTTAGATACGCTTTGGCTTTTACATCGGCACTCACCTTGCTGCAAATTTCAATATGGTGACCTTTGACTCCAGATAAGTGATATTTCGCTCTCGTGATCCCTCCAGAAAAATCCCGACCGCAGAACTTACACTGGAACCGCCTATCGAGTTGTTCGAAATATTGCCAGAAGTCATCTTTCTTCCTCGCCATGGAGATCACAAGAGAGCTTACTTCTAACCGAGTTTCGACTTAAATCTCAGAACTGGGAAGCAATTATACGTTAAAAACTTCAATGATGAGACGATGATGACACAACGAACAAGGAGAAACTACACAGAAGGAAAATTAGAACAAAAGCAGTCATATGTGGTTTATACAGAGTTTTTTTCACTCTACAGTTTGGATCTTTGAAGGGGAAAAGCGCAGAAGATATTGCTGCAATCGTGAAAATCATAGTAGCAATTTTGGGATTGAGCCTAAACATTGGCTGCATATGATTCAGTACTGTTTCAATTGGAAGTTTGGCAGGTTAAAAGATCTTTTTCATTGATTTTATTTGCTTATGGACCAAAATATATTATATAACAAAAAGATTAAAACAGACATGATATATATGTAGTTAGGACTAAAATAAAGAGAATCCTATAATTGAGATTAATACTAAAAAATAAGCGGTTGAGATCAAAAAGTGAAAATCTAATCTAAACCCTTCGTTGTTTTTGCTTTAATCTTACCCAATGGATTTAACTGACATTTATTATCGAAAATAATTTTTTCCAATTCAGTTTAACTTCAGATGCTCACCAATATCATAACTATCTAAATGTGAACTGAAAATAAATTACAACCTAGATCTTGTTCCACCATCTTTGAATCGATTTTCTCAAACCAATAAAATTACAATGGATAAGTAATAAAAAATGATTTCAAAAAAAAAAAAAAAAAAACTCGAGATACTAATGAACTGATGGTGTCAATGGTAAACTCGATAAGAGAGCTTAACACACCCTCGAGGCGTCCTACCCGCAATCACAAGTTTTATGGTTTTGCATTGGTTATTACGGGACTGTCAGCAGCTGGCCGCATAGGTACCCTGAGACATCACATAGACTGCTGTTTTTTTAATAGTGAAATAAAATTGAAATCTCTGGTTGAAATGTTACATTTTGACATCTGGGATCCATATTAGAATAGTACACATTAAGGATATAGATATTTCTTGGTCATTGTTGATGATTTTTCTAGAGCAACATGGGTACATCTTATGACTCATAAAAGCAATGCTCTAGATTTGCTTATTTCTTTTGTGATTCTTTGTTGAAAGGCAATTTCAGAATAAGGTTAAAGAAATTAGAAGTGATAATGATATGGAGTTCTCGAGCAATGAAGCTGAGAAGTTTTATGATTCTATGGGCATAAAGCATCAAATCTGATGTGTCTATACCCCTCAACAAAATGGGATAGTCGAGAGGAAACATAGACACCTACTTGAGGTAGCTAGGGCCCTTTATTTCCAATCGTCTATCCCAATTAAATATTGGAGTGAATGCATACTCACTGTTACATACCTAATAAACAGGATCCTCTTTTCAATCCTAGACCACAGGACACCACATGAGATCTTATTTGATGTGAAACCTAGTTATAAACTCCTTAAAGTCTTTGAATGCTTGTGTTTTACCTTTTTAATGTCTAAACCTAGAGGTAAATTTTCTTCTAAAGGGATAACTGGGGTGTTCTTAGGGGTTATCTACTCGAAGAAGGCATACAAAGTATTGCACCTTGAAACATCTCAGATTCTGGAGCCTAGAGATGTAATTTTCCATGAATCAATCTTTCCATTTCAGTCCTTTAAGGAAAAAAGCAGTTCGGTACCTTTACCAGTGTCTTCTTCTGATATTGGTCCTAACATAATTTTTCTAGAAACACCATCTGTATCAGAAAGTATACCCATCATTGTTGGCTCATCTAGACCTACCTCACAACAAGTGATCATACACTCGACAAGGGTTAGTAAGACACCTGTATGCCTAGAGGATTATGAACATTATAAACCTTCCTGTTTAGGAGATCTAGTTAAGTTTCATTGTTTATCTGCTTCAGCACAATAACATATCCAATCCCTTGATGCATATAATAAACCAAGATCCTATAAAGAAGCTGCATTGGACCCTTTATGGGTAGAAGCCATGAACAAGGAACTTTAGCCACTTTCTCATAATAAAACATGGGATCTTATTTCTTTACTACCTGAAAAAAGGGTCATAGGGTCCAAATGGGTATACAGAATAAAATTAAGAGCAGATGGGACTCTAGAACGATATAAGGCCAGATTGGTTGTTATCGGTTACTCTCAAGTTGTAGGTAAAAAGTATTATGAGACATTCTCACCAATTGTCAAGATGACAGCAATCAGGATAGTTATAGCACTAGCAGCAAGCAAGCAATGGCCTATACACTAGCTCGACATCAACACAGCATTCTTGCATAGTGATCTATATGAAGATGTATACATGAGAATGCCTCCAGGTACGAAAAATCCACACAACCAGGCATGCAAGTTCAAAAACTCCCTACATGGTTTAAAGCAAGCCTAGAAGCAATGTTTCAATAAATTGAGTCAAGCACTGAAGGTACGTGGCTTCACTCTATATAAAAATGACTACTCTTTGTTTATTCAAAAGTTTGAAGTTCATATTATCATTGTTGGTGTGTATGTTGATGAGATTATTCTGACTAGATCTGATGTGAATTGTATTGTCCTTGAATCGCTCGACTTCTCTTTACTTCGTAACCTATATTTAGGACTTTGAAAGATTTGAAATCTTATCTGCACTTTATGTTCAGTATTGGGCTATTTGAGTTATTTCCTGGGTTTAGAGGCTACTCACTCTCCCAGATGGGATCATATTGTCCCAAAGAAAATTTACATAGGAGTTGTTTTATGACTTTCCCCCTCCTGCTTCAAAAACTAATACCACTCCATTGCCGTCATAATGGAAGTCGTTTAATAATTTTTCACCTTACTTAGAAGACCCTAAAATATATAGGATCCTTACAGAAAAATTGAATTTCTTAACAAATACAAAATCAGATATTAGCTTTGCCGTACTGACCTTAATTCAATTTATGCAGAAACCAACATAATTTCACTTATCAAGCCTACATCATCTACTTAGGTACATAAGAGGAAGTGTAGGACATGGCATTTTGCTCAAGGGTTCGAATAATGTTTCTGTTATTCTCAGAGATCTAACCAAGAGGAGTGGTGAATAGATTGTTTTATAAACTTTTTGATATAATGCAGCAAAGTGTTCAACTAGTATGCACTGATTATTCTTACAAACTGTAAGATGTGTCTGCTGCAGAGACTTATACTTTCAAAGCTTATCTCTTTGTATTGTTTAACCTGTTTCTAATAGTTCTAATATGCAAGGCAATGTAAAGAAAGACAAGAACACAGGATTTTATACTGGTTCAGACACTCGTTATCAATCGATTAATGAGAGCTTAGTCTAGTCTTTCCTTGATGACCAGTGTAGTCAATCCAAGAGATGAGTTCACTATCTTCTTGTTTCTGTCTTACAAGAGAACCCCTTTAGAAGTTTACAACTTGCTAAAGATAAAGAATCTAGACCCTTGCACAGATCCTTTCTTGGACTCTACTGTAGCTTCTTATTCTTCAGAGCAGACTAGTGAACTCTCTTCTTCCTGTTTATTCGATTCAGCTCACTTGAACAGTTTTCACGATGAATTCAGATTTTTCGTTTGTTCTTGTCCATTCAATCATTCTTCATCACTATTTTATGAGCTCATTTGATCCCCTTTTATAAGTTAAGGGAATTAGAACCTGTGACTGTACTATCCAGATGTTGACAGCTTTGTCTGTTTGATCCCCATCATTGATGTTGACAGACCTGCTTCAATCTAATCCTAGTACAGATTCTCCATATCTCAAATCTTCGATTTGACTAATCCTTTGATCCTTGTCCAACCCTACAATCAGCTTTGCTACACTCAATCTGCTACAGCTTAGTCTGCATCTAGTACCGTTAAGACCTCGTCTGCACTAGGTCACTGCTGCAATCTCGTCTACACTCAGCACTGCTGTAACCTTTTCTGTGGCGCTGTGTTGGCCCTTGTCAACAAGATTAAACTTATATCCAGAATCATTTGCAAGTCTTTTGCTGTCCATGCATGTCTTATCTGCCTTGTTGAGATTTTTCTGTAGTAGTCTGGATCTGATGGCCCCATAATGCTCTTCATTTGTGGCCATCTGCTCTTCAGCATCAAACCTACAGTGCAGATTACTAACCTGATTTCTAACTTAAGCATACTAATTAAATCATGGTTAATACTTTTAAGTTTTGTTCATTAATTTCTATACAAATGGAGAGGTCGCACATTCATATCAATTTCCCCCCAAATTGATATTAACAAAACTTATAAGTAAAACAACAAGATAACTTACATTGTTAAAAAAAAAAAACTAGTCCAAAAGTTACAATGCAGCAAAGGATTTACAAAGTGTTCACCTATGTTGTTCTCCTCCTTTACTGCATTTTAGAGGGTGGTCTTCTTGTTGTCCAACATGCCTTCTCTTCTCCCCCTTAGGCTGCTCCCCCCGAGGTCTTGAGGGCTTTCTGTACTTCGCTGACCTTTCGCCTTCTGTTGCAGCTTGAGGTTTTCTTTTGAGTTCTTCTGCAGACTTCTGCTTTACTGCTGTTGTTGTTATGTCTGTTTCCTTTTCTTTTTCCAGCTGCTTTCTCCCTCTTTTTGTTAGCATCATCTTGAAGGGTTGCTATGAGGGCTTCAACTGTATTTCTAAGAGCTTTCCGCTCAGAGGAGGTGACTTGGTGAGTAGCTGTGGCTTTGATAGTCTCAAGTTGCAGCTTGCTTTCCAACAAGCTTAGTCTTCTATCATTGTTGAGAATATGCTCCTTAAGTTGCCTTTAAGTGGTTTGTAGGGAGGTCTGCAGTCTGCGTAGATCTGCTGAGTGTTGCCCCCTGAGTTTGTTGAGGTTTGAGGAGTTGAGTTTGTATTGCTGAAGATTGAGGACATTACTCCAATGAATCTGTTTGAGAAGACCTTCAGCCATGTCAGAAAGAATATCATGAAACTCTTCAAAGCATTTGTTCATGGTTTTCTTTTTCTGACTCAAACTCGTCTGCAACTGGTTCCAATTTATCAAGAAGATCTTTGAAGACAGCTTTAATCCATTGATGCATGTTGTATACTTCTTCATCCACCTGTCATAGTCTGTATTCTACTATTGTCTCTTAGGAGGTTGGAGAGGGCTATTGTGGTTGAGGGATCCCAGGAATGGCTCTGGTTCTGGCAGTGAAGGATGGTCTTTCATATACTGGTGTCCATTTGATATCTTCTAAAGTTTGTCTCAGACTTCTGGATGCAGTCTGAGGTGTCATGGGGATGTTGGAGGTTGCACTATAACAGTACACCTTGTGGGAATCCAACGGATTGTGGATCTGCCCTAGTATGCACTAGCCCAAAGGAGGATATAGTAGTTAATATCAGGTTCGGAGGTGAGACATCTTGAGTATGCATATGCTCCTGACTTATGGGAGTATCACTCATCAGGTGCTTCTTGATTTCCTCAAGTCCTTTGAAGGGGCTGTCTTCTGCAGTCTGCCCTTCCTTAAGTGCAGAAGTCATAGATTTCTCGTATTCAAGTATGATTACTTACTCCGTTTGTGTTGGAGTCAGGTCAAGGCCTGTGACCTCTTTGAATCCACTTGATGAATGCGTTCCTCCTCTTGTGAGGACTTCTTTCCAGATGGTTGAATTTCTTGAATTACAGTAGTCTGCTTAACCTCTGCTGCTCTTTCTTCTAAAACAGCCTCTGTTGCTCCAACCTTTGAAGCAGGCCCAGCTGCTGGTGATCCTTGTGTTGCTGGTCCGTCTGCTGTTGGTGTCTCTGCTGCTGATCCTTTTTCTTCTGACTCCTCTGTTGTTGCTGATTCTTCTTCTACTGGTTCTGTCGCCTCTGGCTCGTCTGCTATTGGCTCTGCTACGGGAAATTCCTCAATACCTTCCATGGCAACTTCATCTATTATTCCATCTTCATCATAACCTTCTTCTTCTTCTTAATGATCATCATCATCTCCAGGAGATGATGATCTGCCAATGGTTGGTCTTGATAGATAGTCATAGATCTCAAAGGTTGTTGCTCTGACATGATGGTCTACCAATCTCTTCAACTCTGCTTCCACCTCTGGTGTGTGATAAACTCCACAGCTTGCAGTTGAGCCTGCTTGTCTCTTTTTTCCTTAGAGTTGAGTCCTTGGTCTCTAGAGCTACACTGAAGAGAATGTATGGTTCCTGGGTCTTTTCTTCTTGGTGGCTTCCCTTCTTTGAATGAGTATCAGGTGCTCTATCTCAGCCTCGGTCATGTTGTCTACGATGCTAATTTTTGTCCTAATTCCGTCAGGATTAATCTTGTATCTTGTGGTAGGTCTTGATGGAATCAGCTTTGGCCTTAAAGCTTTTGACCTCCTCTTTAATGGAAGCTTATGTTCCCTGATGAACTCCTGTATCATGACTTCCTTTTGAGGTTTACCCAGCAGTTTGTCTGTCCTTGATCTGTGCTCTATCACCTCTGTCTCCATGGATTGAATGGTTTGCAGAGTTTCTTGTTGTAGTTGTTGTTGTAGCCCAGACTTCAGATGCCATTGAGGGATATTCTACTTCAACTCCCACTAGCTCCATTCCACCAATAGAGATAGGAATAAGTGCAGTTGTATATGATTCCACCTCAGGTGCAGTAGTTCTAATTGCTAGGGAGACTACAGTAGAGGCGCTGAGGGGTTGACCAGTCTGCATCCTTCTCAGATTGGCCTCAATATCTTTAATTTCTTTCCTTGTGTATCCTTGAGCATTTGCTTTTGTCTGAGCTGGGCCATAGGTCATTCCCTAACTTCCTGCTAGCTCTGATGCGCTTCTAGGATGAGCTGTTGAAAATTTTCATAAGCCTCTATCTTGAGATACTCCAATGCAATGTTTGCATCATAGAGTACAGCTATTTCCGGCTCCTTTGGAGAGATGACTTTTGATGATGTCCCTCCTTCAATGGTTGCAAGAGGAATCATTTCATGTTCTTTTGTTGACCTCAGTACACTGGTTCCAGTCTGCTCGTCTACAGGTGCAGATTGAGTTACTTCTTCTTCCATTGTTTGTGCAGCAGGTGTTTCTAACATGGTCTCTTCTTCTGAGGTCTGCAGAATGAGCTTTCTTCTTATTATCCTTGTCTGCTTTTGTTTGCTTTCTGAATATTTTTTGGTGATTTTCTTCTTAGGTTTCACCAAGACCTTCTTGAGAGAGTACTCTAAAGCTTTTAACGTAATCTGCACTTCCTTTGTCTTCTTTGCGAAGCCAACTGGTTGCTTCCCAATCTTCTTCACGTCGATTTGTTTCGTCATAGTCCATGGCCTTCCTCTCTTGTCTGAGAGTTTGAGTTTTTCCTTGAGAATAATGCCGATGACTCTACCAAAAAGAGGTTGTGTGGCCTGTATTGCTTTGGCTAGCTGGTACATTAACAGCTTTGTCCAATTGATTTTATGTTTTGTAAGGATTGCACACATGATCTCTTGTTGATCAGAGGTGATTTGATTCTTTGAGATTCTCTAGACATGATTACCTTCTTGACTACGTCTGTCTGTAGTTTGTGTGCCTTTGACAGGTACTTCTTCATTGTCCTTATTCCTTCTTTTTGGTGATCTTCACTTAGCATTGTATGTCTTCCATCACTCACTATCAAGGGTGGATGTCTCGAGGTCCTTCATTTGAGACTCTGAACAATTGTTTAAAGTCCTTGGCAGAAATGATTATCCCAATCTTCTTACTGGAGGTGAATGCAATGCATTGGAAGTCATCCGCCACCTTTGCCTTCTTAATGAAATCCAGGACTTCTTCATCGTATATCTCATTGGTCTTTTCGCATAGGTAGTTCAATCCAGCATCTTGTATGAGTTGAGCTATTTCCTTGACTTTATCAGACTCATTCTTTAGTGTTTCGAAGTGTAGAACGGCTCCGATCTGCAACTGTCTTCTTCGTTGGGCTTCGTTGTTCTTGATTTTTGTCACTCTTGGATAGTGTATTAGAACGGATGTTGACAATTTTAGAAAGTATTGGAAATGAATTTTATCGCTTGTGAGAGTTAGAAATGAGAAATTTGAGATAGGGTTTACAATAGAGGGTGAGAGAGTTTGGGAATACTTAGAAAGAGAGAGAGTAAAAGTGTTTTGAGTTCAAGAACTTTGCATATATATACTCAATTGAAAGTTACCGTTGTTTAAAAAAATGACTGTTACGCAGTTCGAGTCATTGATTTGACTGTTGCGAAGATTTTGGTAATGAGTTTTGAAAAATGTTTCTCTCCAAAAATAGAATTGCAATAGAGTAAAATTAATCCTAGTCTGCATCTTATATGTGCAGTAGAGTAGTAGAGCATTTCTGGCCATTTTACTCATTTAAATTAATCATACCCAATTTATCTCGAAATTGGATAAATTTACTCTCATCGAAAGGTTTTGTAAAAATGTCTGCATTTTGTCTTTCTGTAGGTACATATTCCAATTTGATATGATCTTTTTGTACATGATCTCTGATAAAATGGTATCTGATATTTATGTGCATGATCCTTGCATAAAAACTAGATTTTCCTGAAATTGCCATTAAAGACGTGTTGCTACAAAATATAGGTGTTTTTGAAAATGAAATACCATAGTCTTCAAGTTGTGACCTCATCCATAACACCTGTGCTGCACAACTTCCTGTAGTTATTTATTCTACTTCTACAGTAAAGATTGACACAGTGGTTTGTTTCTTTCTAAACCATGGTATCAATCTTTCACCAAGAAATTGGCATGTTCCGCTTATGTTTTTTATGTCAACCCTACAACCTGTGAAGTCTGCATTTGAGTAGACTGTTAGTATGAAATCTGATTCCCTAAGATACCATGAGCATACCATTGTTTGTAAATATACTTCATCCGTTTTTTGAAAATTGTAACTCTTGCCTTATTTTGATATCTCATAAAAATTATAATATTTTTTAATTTTATAAAGAATAACATCAAATCGATATCATTACATCCATTAACTTCACTCATAGCTATTGCAATAAATATTATTTTTAATATTATTCAATATAAATTTCATACATATATAAATTTTCGATTCGAGTCAAAATGTTATAATTTTCGTGGAACGAAGGGAGTAAAATATAGATGTCAGATTCGTAATATAATATGCACTCCATGCTATTATATTTGTAATTGTTTGATGATATATTTGTTTTGATGTACACTCATTGTCTCGAAAAAATTGCTCCACGTTACTGACTTTGGATATTCTACGAATTGATAAGTTTGAATGGTCAAATATATATCATCTTCACCATTTTTTTTTTCTTTTTCTATTTTTCTCGACTAAGAATTGTTCATATCTTTTAATTCCTACCATCATACAAAGACAATTTGGTACAATTCAACAAAATAAATGAATTCATTAATAATTTTATCAAATCAATTTTTCATAATTTATTAAAAAAGAAAAAAATAGTTAATCTCTCTCAATTATCATCCGGATATATTTTATCCCCTTAAATTAAAAAAATATTCATTTAAGCCTTAAAAATTTGAAAAAATCTGATTTTTGACATATGATTCCCTTAAAAATATACTCTTTTTTTTTTTTTGCCAAAAACTCCCCTCAAAAAGACATATGTCTATTTTTAAAATTAAGGAAGATTACGTATAAAAAATCAAAATTTCAAAAGAATATGTACTATTTTTTTTATATAAGATAAAAGAAATATATTTTACCTGCGTTACGAGACAATTTACGAGACAATAAAACCTCTCCGACATACTTGTTTCGTCCTATTTCAGCCCCCCACCAAACCACCACAATTTTCCACCAAATCCCAAACCCTAATCTCCCCAACCCCCAAAAATGTCCTCCAATCTCCCCAAATCCCGCCCACTCCTCTCCCACCTCCTCCTCCGCCGTCGTATCCACCACGGCCCCGACACCGTCGAGGAACTCCTCGACCGTCACCTCGTCAAGAACGACAAGAAACATCAACACGATGAGGAATCCGAGACACTCGCTCGGCGGCGACTGACGAGCACGCGGCGAGAGGCGCTGAGTCTATACAGAGACATAATACGAGCCTCGAGGTTCTTCACGTGGCGGGACGCGAAGGGAGAGGTGTGGAGGGACGTGCTTAGGGCGAACGCGAGGAAGGAGTTCGAGGAGGCGAGGTATGAGACGGATCATGAGGTCGTGACGAGGTTGTTGATCGGGGGACGGGAGGCGGTGGAGATGGCGGTTGAGAAGGCCGTGGAGAGACAGAAGGAGTTGGTCGAGAAGGAACGAAGGGGAGGAGGTTTGTGATCGTGATCGAGATCGGAATCGAGATAATAATGGGGAACGGGATCGGAGTCATGATCATGGCCGTGTGTTATGATTCAGGGAGAGTCTAAGGGGAGAATATGCATCCAATCCGGGCTCCTCTGAATCTCAACACAAGGCGGAAAAAAACCTCAAAGCATTTTAATGAAAAGTTGTTTCATCGAACAGCAAGATAATTCGTTGAATTTCCAGAGCATTTGCACCTTGGGATTGATAAGATCAAGGAAGCAATTGATAAGGGGATTTCGTGATAAATCCAATAAGAAAGTCCGTGACCTGGGGTGACTCTGATCGTGGATTGTGTTGTGATGGATCGGAGATGTTTCCACACTTTTGATTGTATGAGGAATTGTGAAATTGTAATGTGTAGTTTGTGGATTGTGAACAATCATATAGCGAACGAGTTGTACAGCTAACCTGAGCTTTATTGTTGTGGTGAATGATCTGATTCGCCGAATGTGTACTTGATTCTGATGGAAGTTACTGATCTTGTGTGAAAAAAGTTTTTGTTTTCGAATTGTAATGTGCAATGTTAGTGCATCCAAATTGCTGCGGGGTTCATACACTACGAATTGATTGGGCAAAACTATCACGCAGTAATCAGCATTCAGTTCCTTCGTAGACCAAGTGATGAGCCATTAGCATCACAGGTTCACGTCCTTTGAAGCAGGATTGGCAATGTGAGTGTCGATTTTCTGTTGTGTATGTTGAAAACATTAATCCTAATGAGTTACATCGCGCTTGTATCCTTTCCAGCATCCTAACCACTGATTGATGTATGTCGCGATTACTCACAAAAACTTGCAGCTCGTAATTCACGGGGAAGAGCAGAAACTTGCAGCTCGTAATTCGCGGGGAAGAGCAACCGAGGACCTGCGCCTAATGCCCATCTTTTTGATCGGACATGAAAGCATGAGACTCTTTTGAGCTTAAATATATCTGACCAGGCCAATCTAGGTATATCATGAAACCTTCATGGTTCATAATAAGGAAAATAACATTTAATCCTTTTGAAGTATTTAGTCGTGATACATGATCCCATCAAGTTAAAAATATTCATACAGCCTCTCTATCGTGAAAAAATTCGCATTATTTTGGTATGAAACTATATTAAAAGAAGTTCGTAAAAGAATTATCTGTATATTCTTTATAGTTTTAAGAGAATATCAAATTATTTTGACACGAAAAATCATTTAAAGAAATTAATAAAAAGATCATTCGTATATTTTCAAAATTTAAAAACGGCATATATCATTATCAAATTGTTAAAAAAAATTACGCTATTTTCCCTTCCTATAGTAACTGACAAACAATCTGCCTCAACATTTCATCCAAGGCTTGCACCCTTTCAAATCCTGTAGGCTGCAGAACATCATTCTTGTCACAGTGTTATTGACAAATAAATACTATTGGTGTCGAAAGTACAGTTATCAGGATCCGACATGCACCCGGTCGAGATCCCGGGCAATGAGTTAACGGTTCAATCAATTAAACCGATGATTGAATCGTCGATTCGATTATTTTGTTATTATTTTATTTTCATTAATACTGATATATTATTTTCAAAAATGTATATTTATAAGTTTTATATTAGTAAAATGAAACTTATATAAGTTATATGTGTATTTTTTAAAAAAATTTTGAATATTTTTTTTGCCTATTCAATCAGTTCAACTGTCCAGATTTTTGTCCGGTTTTGATCAGATTAACTCGGGTCGACTACAGGTCCGGTTTTTTAATTCGATCGACTCGGTCAAATCACGTGATCACGATTCAACCGATTGAATCGATCAGACCGATTCGATTTTAATAACTATAATCCAAAGTTGTAGGACGGGGAGGGAGCTCGGGTTCGTGAGCTCGGATATTAGTGTTGGAAATTGCTTTGTGAGTCCAGATCCTGCTCGGTACCTTACACCTACAATCACAAGGAGACAACAGATCTGATAGATAAACCTGACCCTGAAATCGTAATCCCAAAGATTATTCCGATGTTTAAGTCAATAATTATTTCAAGTTTCTTTAAATGATTGAAAAATATGATCCAAAAATTTATCTTTTTTTAGATGATGGGATAATTATTTGAATATAATGAAATAAATTTGTTTTTGTCATACACAAAATAATCCTCAACTCACCTCTTTTTCACTTGTCCCTTCTTGATTATTGACCCAGTGATGTTGGGCCATGGATTTTAGCTATGAAGCGTCTGTTATAACAGAAGCGTTTCGCCGGATTAATTTCTTCGAACTATAATTATCGGAATTAACAAAATAATAAAATATTTTTAGAGAGAGATTAGAGGGAGAAAGAGAGATTTTCTTCTCT
>JAOVYX010016515.1:0-24459 GCA_035668315.1 Drosera spatulata
AAGTTCTAAGATCCTGATTAATTTACGATGCAGAATTATGTTTGATTTGCATGATTATGATAACAATTTTTCTAACACTTCACGCCCCCCTTACATGAAAGCCCATGGGGCAAATGCATTGGTCCATTACAAACTCATGACATTATGCCATGACCTTCTCTTATATTATGTTGAGAAAACATTTCTATCAAAAATCTCAACCGATGGTATAATGCTTATTATGGATCTTAATACTGAAAAAAGAAGTTTATATAGTCGAGTGATTTTATTACTTCGCTGTTTTTCATCAAGTGTTTCTAGTTTGAGTCCTGGCTCCGGCAGTGTCTATGATGCATACTGATGACCATAAAATAATGATTATAGTTATCTTTTAATTATTTTTATAGAGATATAAGATAGTCAACAAACAGGGAGATTTAGGGGGTAATCATGAAGATAGAGATCTTTTACATAAAATATCTTTATTTTTATATGTAAGGTATTTTTTTAATTATTTCCTAACCAAAATCCCTAAAGATATAGCTTGATGACCAAGCTAACAATGTACGTAAATATAGAGACCCCAATCTCATATTCCACAATATAATTATTGTTGTTTTTTTTTTTTTCTTTTGATCATCATCAGACGGTCTTGTCATCGTCACGTTTATCAAAAGATCATCTATCATCGACCATTCGATCTTGTAAATGTTATTTTGTGCAAACACATATGATCTTGCAGCTTCTTTTCACTAATTTAATGTGATCGAAAAATCCTTTCAGGACATCGAAGTTCACTTATGGTTCATTCGTTTGTCAATCCACCGAATCAACCTGAGCATCTAAGACTTTTTTGTCCAACGCAAGGATCTCAGCTTTACATAGCAGCTGCCTCTCGCCGCAAATTGCTGTTCTGGATCAAATGTCCTTCGTTTTGTCGCTTAAGTTTTTCTGGTGTTTGATTTTGTGCTCCAGGATATTCTCATCGTCCAATTTAGTTCCTCATGTGCATCGATTCTTCTTGACTAGCCATGATCCGAAGTCGTAAAGTTGATGTCATTCCCTAAGTTTCTCCGAAATGAATTGACTCAAACTGATCTCTTTTCACTTGTCGTCCTGATGAATACTCTAATAATCTATATACGTGACTCTATGAACATTGCAAACCCTCGAATACGTACATATATATAAACCAGCTTGAGATAGCTGCCTAGCATGGATGATGTCGGCTGGTGAGGTCTACTCAAACCCAAAGTGCTACAGCACAGTGATTAAATCGCGTAAAGATCATATCTCTGATTAGGTAAAGTGGCCGCGACATTTTTAAGAGGAATATATGTCACGGATAGATAGTCTTACTGATAGGCAAAGCCAACAAGAAACAGAAAAGCAAGGAAAACGAGTGAAGTGAAGCAAAAACAAAGAAAAAGAAATCATATCCTGTGTTGGAAAGCAAGCAGCTTTCTAGCAAGTGATGTTAAATCGGAATCAAACGCGAATGGTGTGGATTGTATGCTTAGAAATTAATTAATTTTTCCAGTTTTATTTCAAATAATAATAATAATATTTTTTTCTTATCTGTATTGTCCCCTTTCATCTTTAATTAAGTAGAGTGCCACATGATCTTTTATCTATATATGCTATATTCTCTCTGTTTTATATTATAAACAACATGTTGATTCGACATGCGATTTTATATGTGTGTTAAATCTGTGTGCAATTTGGTAAAGAAAGAATATTTTTTTAGCATTAGTGGATTTTATTGTAGCAATATGAGAAAAGATAATGGGTGTATTGTAACAATGATGATTATTTTGATATATTTTTGTGTGAAAAGGTTACTAAATGAGATATGTTATATATATTTTGGAACGATCCAAATACACAAGAGTTGCATATTATATGGATGAATTATTTTCAACACGTCCCTCATCCGAAAGTCTTTTTTTTTTTTTTTTTTTTTTGGTCTTGAAGATATATTTGGGTGATGCAAACTAATGGTTGTTGGGCCTATTTGGTTCTGATATCATATTAAATATTTAGGGTTCTAACTCAAAATCACTTTGAAATGAGTTGAGTGACCTAAAATCTATATGTTGTTATAATATTTTCATCTTACCCGAAATAGATAAAGTATTCTCAACTCCTTTAATGATTGCTACAGTATTTGTTGTATTTTTATATATGGATGAATGATAGTTTTGACATATAACTGGAAATTAATTTGTTTCAGAAATATGTTGCACTTATAAAAGCGAAAAAAGGATTGCAAAATGACTCTTCCAATTTGCTTGTAGAAACGCATAGTGTTTCTTAGGGTACCTATAAGTTTTCCCATGCCCCGCCTTTATCTTATCTTATGCTCTCCCTTTTATTTCCATCCTCTAGTTGTTCTCATGTTTATATCCCCCTATCTAATGATAAAAAGTTCTCTTTTATGAGAAGGGATTAGTGTCGATCGTAATGAGAAGGGATTAGTGTGACTGCTTTAACAACCACTTTTACCACAAAAGTTTCTCTGATTGTCCGTCGTCCCTTTGGTCGGGGTGGGATTTGATGTTAGGTTGCCAAGAGCGTAGAACATAGGGAACTTCAACTATAATGGATTCAGACGTACTGATCTAATTTTATTACACAGCGAGTTCCCTTTTTGAATTCTTATTCTATGAAAATAATTAAATATTCAGTTCTTTTCTTTATTTCTATGTTATTTGTTGAGTATTTCGATTTCTTTCTTAAAAACAATACAAGAATCAAATCGATTTTTATTCTACGATAATTTCTCAAGACAGTCAAAACTCTCTTTTTCTTTATTCTTCGTATTACACTGTAAATTTACACAGAGGTTATTTTTTATTTTATGTTCTTCTCCTAATACTCCAGAATGGTGGTTCTAGTAGTCATATTTAACTGTTTAAAGATAGATATAGGTGTTGAGTGTGGTCCTGATCCAGGTGGATTGACAAAATTGGACGGACAACACGACACGGACGTGCTTTCTAGAGACAAAGTCGTGCGCGATTGAGGCCTGAAGTTTCGTTGCACGACCTCTGTTGGCCGTGGTGATGGCACATGGCCGTGTTGGCAGAATGGGGTTTCTTGACGCACGGGCTAAGGGTGAGTCGTGTGAGGTGTGCACGGCTGGGTGGCCTCATCCTCGTTGATGTGCAATGATTTCTCCGAGATTTTAGATTTAGATGTGTTTTAAATCTTTTATTATTTGGGTCAATTAGATTTAAGAGAATTAGGGTTATTTTGTGGGGTCTATAAATACTGTTGTAACCAATAATCTCTATATCAGTTATCTCTCAATAATGGATCTCGTTGATGGCCTTGGGTTTTTCTTCCCCTTGAGGATTTTACAATGTAAATCTTGTGCCACTCTTCTGTATAGATTAATCGTTGTGTGAATCGATTCTAACAAAAATTGATTAGAGGAGGTAATCGATTGAACTTGGGATTGACGAGATCAGAGATTTTCATGGTTCATCTTCGTGGATCGTCTTCAAAGTGTCAAAAATCGTTCCTTTAGGGCTTTCTGATTAAGTGGGAGCCATGTCAGATGAAGGGAAGATCAAGATAGAGAAATTCGATGGGATGAATTTCTCGCTTTGGATGATGCAGATGGAAGGCTAACTTTATCAAAAGGACCATAATCAACTGTTGGAAGGTGTGAGGGGCAAGCCTGATAATATGGATCAAAAGAAGTAGGAACCGTTAGATCGCAAAGCTTTGGGTACGATTCAACACTCATTATCGTCGACAATTGTCTTCAGCATCTCCAAATAGAAGACCACCGAAGGTTTCATGAAAGCGTTGTCGAGGATGTATGAGAAGCCTTCTGCGATGAATAAGGTATTTCTTATCAAACGCTTTTTTTAATAAAGATGAATGGAGAAAAATCAATGGCCGAGCATGGTAATGATTTCAGCTCAGTGTCGAGTCAGTTGGAGTCCGTTGGAATCAAGTTTCATGACGAGGTGTTGGCCTAGGCGATTTTGACGAGTTTGTTAGATAGTTGGAATAGCCTTGTGATGCCTGTCAGTAATTCGTTAGGCGAAAATAAACTCAAGTTTGATGATGTTGTTGGAATCTTATGAGTAAGGATACACGAATGAAGAGTTCCTCATTTTTTGAAGGTGTCGAAGGTGTCTTGAATGTTGAAACGTATGGTAGGTCTTCAAGCAGAGGCAACAAACAAGGTAGGGATCGTGATCATTCTAAGAGTTGCTATGGGAGAAAGATCACATGTTGTAACTTCAGTATGAAGGGCCATGTGATATGCATATATCTAGCACTAAAGAAGAATGAAAAGAAACATGACGAATTGGGTCCTTTAGTGATGATGAATTTTTAGTTTTGTCATGTCGATCTAAGTATAACTCTTAGATTTTGGATTCTGATGTTGTGCGTCATGCTATTACAGATAGGAGTCCGCTTGATACGTTTGAGTCTTGTGGAGGTTCGTTGTTAATGGATAATGATGCAGTCGACTTGTTTCCAGAACTACAGCGTATCAATTCTAGAAGAAGGCATGAGAGTGTGTAGAGGCGCGTTGGTGATTATGAAGTCTCGAAGGTAAACAACTGGTTTGTGTTGGTTGGTGGACGCAGTGGAGCAGTTACTCCATCAAGTGGGAGTTTAGAGTTGCTAAGTTCTAACAAAGGTGGGACGTGGAAGTGTGTGAGCTTCGTGAAAGTACCTAGTGAGGGTCCGAAGATCAAGAGTGATCGCGAGATTGTGAAGAGGACAATTATGAAAGAGTTGCATGATAGAGACTACAGTTCTTGATTGAGAAAGACAATTGAGTATGGAAAGGTTCCTAGACGGCATGTGTATAGTAGCAAAAGACAACGTTGCATGAGAAATCCGAGGCACGGTTCAAGGAATGACGCTATTACTTATGGTGCCGATTAGTTGCATGGTGGAAATCAGCAATTGTTTGGGAGGTAAAGGAACTCTTTGTCGAAGTGGAAGAAGTTTTCAACTTCAGCAGTTTCTGGCACTTATGTTGCTACGTAAGGTTAGCATGGGGTCGTCGACAAGTGTTGTGTTAACTTGATGGCTTGCGAATCAATCCCAAGTGGAAGATTTGTTGAATGTGATCCTGATTTAGGTGGATTGATGAAATTGGACGAAGAACGCGGCACGTGCGTGCGTGTTGAGACATAGTCGTGTGCGATTGAGGCCTGAAGTTTCGTTGCACGGCTTGGGGGGGAGCTATTTTTAGTTGCTTTGGTGAATACGGAAGTGGGTTGTTTGCCTATATACCAAATACCTTGGTGTGCCTTCGTCTGATCATAAGCTGCATATTCAGCATTACAAACCTCTCATTGATAAGATGATGCAGCGTACTAGGAGCTGGACAACATGATTACTTTCTTATGTAGGGAGACTAGTGTTGATTAAATTAGTTTGAGATCTATTCAGATCAATTGGACATAAATTTTTCTACTGCCTGTTCATGTCATGGAGAAAGTGGAGAGCGTTTTTCATGCTTTCCTATGGTCTAGTCTTGTTCTAAACTCTCATTAAGAATTTTGGTAGCATGGAGTGAAGTAGGTTTGCCTTGCAACAAGGGTAGCGTGGGGATCCATATCCTGAGTAAATGAAAATATACTTTGTTTTAAGCATATATGGGCTAACGCGAGAAGCAGAGGCTTTAGTCTATGTGGTTTCATGTATATCATTTGAAGGGGAAAAGTATTTGGAACTGTGTGATGCAGTTGTGTTCTTCTTAGATACAAAAAGCTGTGTTGAAAATGAGAGATTTGATTAAAGTCCATTTGTCTTCAATTCTTACTCTTACTCATTATAGAGTTAAGGATGGTTATGGTGCCATGGAGGATGCAGACCTAATGTGCCTTGGAAGAAATTAGTCTCGAATAGCAAACTTCCCCATGAACTTGTTTCATAGCATAGTTGGCTGTTAGAGGGGCTTTAAAAACAAACAAGAAACTACATGCCCAGGGTGTATTATCTGATACTTTAAGCGGTTTATGTGATCTACTTGAAGAGAATGGTGTTCATCTATTTTATTCCTGTTTCTTTACCCAGGAGATCTTGAGCAAGATCTACCCTCATATTAAAGTGCGTTCAAGTGCTAGAACCTGAAATACCTGGCTGGATTGGTTCAGGAAAATTGTTGAGGGCCAAACGGCCCTTGCAAGAGCCCGGCGTGCCATGCTTGTGGTGTTCATCTATGGAAGTTGGCAAGAACGCAACTGTAGAATTTTTTAGCACAAGAGAAATACTGGAGCAATTACCAAATCGAATCATACGGCAAGTGCAGCAAATAGCTCTACGTTATCAGTTCTGTATGGTTTCTTTTTGTTTTGTTTTATTGATGTATGTTTATTATTTTCTTTCATGTGCGAGAAATTTGATGCATGGACGTATGTACAGTAATCGCCAAGTTTGAAGTGAGAATGACAAGAGCTCATTTCAACAAAAAACATGAAAAACCAATTTAAAAACAAGCGGTCATTAATTCGTAAAGGAAAAAAGATCATGTCATTAACAACAATTTACGTTTCAAACAACGAGTCATGTCATTTGTTATCAGATCTTATCTAGAGATATCAACTAAATATAACCTACAAATCTTTGGAATATACACAATCAACTTTATATTCAACATTATAAATCATAAAATTGCAAAAGAGGTTTTATGGGTTGATTTAAAACCAATTATATTGGCTTATATTTTATCAAAAACAAAAATGGATTTCGTGAAATCTCCAACATTATGGAATCACATGTACAAAATATTCTAGAGCATCTTTCTTTTATAGTAAAATATAAGTTAAGGGAGCTGATTATAAATCAACCACCATTTTCCCATTGTAAAATTGTCAGGAAATATCTTGTAAGCTCTCCGTGTGTGACGTGAACAAATCATTGTAAGCTTTCCTCCATCATCTTATCATCATTATCAAAGACATCTAATCGCTCCCAATTCCTTGCATGGGTCAACTCTATTTCATAACAACATATATGAACTTACCATTGTGTGGCAGTATATGCCCTTCAACTTCAAAAGATCGGCTTGCCATAAAACTTCAGAAGTTGTTCCCCAGTCGTTCATTATGCTCTTTTACCACGAGAATAATTTCTTTTTCAATCTCCCTATTCTCTGGGTTAACATGTCAAAGATACTTGAAGTATGAATGAGATCACCTATGAGCCAATTGAAATCCTATTCAATATCCATAGAAACTGTTGGTACTAAATAAACATGCCATAATAGGTTAAAGGTCAAAAACAAGGACCAACATCATTAAGCCAAGACACCTAGAAGAAAAAGGCACATTACACCTCAAGAATAGCGAAGTCACTCATGCTCTAAGGAAAAGATAAGTGTCAACCATACAAAGGATGAACAATATCTTATAAACATCCTCATTTTACTACCTAAAAAGATAACTTCTCTCGACCTACTCTACAGTCATTAATTAAATATCTAATCGTCACAAACTTAAGTATCGGATCCAATCCCAAAGAAAACCTCATGGGGTCAGACTAACCGGTCTGTTGTTGCCTCGTGTGATTATAGGCCAAGAGTGTGGACCAGAACCCATCAACAAAATACCACCACATAAGTACCTGGGCTCACAACCCAAGGCCCCTTCCCGGTTTTCAAACAAACATTTTGACGCTCATCATGGAGCCTAATTTAATGACTCAAAGGAGCCATAACACTGAGAACATTGAATAGACAGAGTACTAATCAGCTCGACCACCTATCTCGACCGAAGAACATGATCATGGTGGTAACAGGTCAGGACGAGGAAGTTCAAGGACCCCAGGCACAACAGGATTTAGTCACAACTGAGATGTTGGCTACACTCCAAATCCAAATAGAGAACAAACTCCTACCTTTATGAGAACAATTATCGAGCTCACAAACCCCAGGCTACCTCCACAGGGGGCAATACCTAGCAACTGGAATTTTATCCTGATATCCGACATAAGAATACATCCCCGCCCTCTCCTCGAAATCAACTAAACCGGAGTCAGGATCTCATCGAGGGACACAAAGAATCGGACAGAAACCCCTTTGAAGAAGACCTTAGGAGTCTTATGAACTCCAAGGTTTCAGGCAGACGATCACGAGAATAGGAATTGAGGGGAAGAGAAGTCCAAAACCCTCCGGGAGAGTTCGGAAACTTGGAAAGAAAGGTCGAAGAGCTTTTTCGAATGATGAGAGAGAAAACCTTGGACTCTAATAGGACAAAAGGAGACACCGGTTCGAGGATAGAGACACCTTTTACCTAGTAGATCAATTGAAGGGTACCCCCTTAAAGATTTGAGATGCCCAACTAGGAACCCTATGATAGGACTGGGGATTCGTTCGATCATGTGTGGGTTTGGACCCCTACGAACCTAAGCGGTGCAGAAGATATAATCGTTTGTAAAGATTTCCCGACTACCCTATTTCTTCCTTTGAAGAACTTGTAAGGGTCTTTACCACCCAGTACATCAACAGTCGAAGGATGCAGGTAACCTCAGAATACCTCTACGAAGTGAAACGAATATTTGGGGAGAGATTGAGGGCCTATATGCAAAGGTTCAACTCAGAGATGGTGCAAGTCAAACATGCAAAAGAAACCGACATTTCTAGAGCCTTGATTCAAGATCTCGAAAACCAAGACCTAGCCTATGACCTAAGCCGAAAGGTTCAAGATCTTCGATTCCTAGTCTCGTGGTGGAGATAATTCCCCGTCTGGGTATGGAAGAGGAAACCAGGGGTCCCCCCCCCCCTCTCGGGGTGACAAGAAAAGGGAGAAGTCCAGGGGTCCCCCCTCTCGGGTACACATGGCACACTCCGTTAAATACTTCAAGGGTATAGGTGTTATTCGTAGTTTGAGCAAAAAACTTATAAATAAAGGAGCCCAAGAAATCCTGCTTTAGAGGCAACAACCAAGACACTGCAAAGTAATTCTGTATCATCGAGATCACGGACACGATATCGAGGAGTATAGGCACCGCCGGGATGTCATCGAAGAGCTGATAAGGAAAGGAGCCTTCAAAAGGTTTTGTAGCTGATCGGGATCCTTCAAAGGACTGATCTCCATAAAGACCTAGGAAAAGGACCTATACCCCGCCAAGACGAGATGAGGGTACGAAACAACACTCGAGAATCGATGTGATATCTGGGGGAATGACGTTGCTTGAGTACAGTGACAATCCGGGGATCGTCGAACTAAGCATCTTGGATAAGCCTAGGAAGAAAGATAAGAGAGCCTGGGACAATCAACAAGTCGACATCGGTCCCAAGGATGGAGCAGGAATCACATTCTCTCATGATGATGCGGTAGTCCTATGTGTTCATATCGTGGAGTTCGACATAGAAAGGGTCGTGGTTGACAGCAGGTCATCCGCGGATTTCCTATACTACGCAGCGTATAAGAAGATAAGAATGAGCGTCAAGGACCTAAAACCTTTCAAAACCTAGTTGGTTGGTGGTACTCGGTGACCAGACCACCAAAAGGACCTCCTCCAAAGTGGTCGACTTCCTTGTGGTGGATCTCCCATGTCTCTATGACGGGATAATCGGGAGACCCACCTTGATAGAACTAGAGACGGTGATCTCTCTATGCTATCTGACCCTAAAGTTCCCGACTCCCCATGACGAGGGGGTCATGAAGGGAAGGTAAAAACAGTCCAGAAGGTGTTATGAGGTTACCACGGAGGGAAAGGTTTCCCAAGCCTGGGAAGCCTTCCCCCTACACCTTGATCTATGAGATTACACTGAAAGCCCAAAATCGATAGAGGTGCTTGATAGCATCCTACTAAAAGAGGGGGAAAATAAGAAGTTCTTTCTGATCGAGGCCTCTCTCAAAGAACCTGATCGAGGAACACTCATACGGTTTTTGAGGGAGAACTCGAACATGTTTGCTTGGGGTAGATTCGAGTGTGACCTTCAAACAGAAGAAAAGAAACTTCGCCCCCGAGAGGAATAAAACGATTGTTGAGTCGAGAAGTTACTAAGGGCGGACTTCATAAGAAAAGTAGCATACCTGGATTAGCTGACAAATATTTTCTTGGTAGAAAAAGCGAACGGGAAATGATGGATGTATGTAGACTTCATTGATCTAAACCGGGCATGTCGAAAGGATTACTATCCTCTTCCCCGAATTGATCAACTTATTGACTCCACCTCCGAGTACAAACTGTTGTCATTCATGGATGTAAACTTCGGGCATAACCAGATTCAAATGGCCCCAGAAGATGAGAAAAAGACATCCTTCATTATAGAAGGGGGAGGGGAGGCCTACTGTTACAAAGTCATGTCCTTCGGACTCAAGAATGCGGGAGCAACCTATCAAAGGTTGGTCTACGATTGTTTAGTCCTCTGTTAGAAAGCATCATGGAAGTCTACATTGGTGATATGCTAACTAAATCAGTGGAGTCAGGAGAACATGCCAGGGACCTGGGAAAGACATTTGGAATCCTAAAAAACTATAAGATGCTACTCACCCAAGACAAATGCGCCTCCGGGGTCGGATCGAAAAAGTTTTCGGGATACATGATCACAAGCTGGGGGATAGAGGTAAACCCAACAAAAGTGCAAACTGTTCTCAACATGAAACGCTCATAGACCAAGAAAGAAATCCAAAGACAGTTCGCTTGTCTCAATGCACTCGTGAGATTCCTCTCTCGGGGATCTGAGATGGTACTACACTTCTTCAAAGCCCTAAGGGGAGCATCGGTCAGCCTAAAATGGACACTGGATTGCCAAAAGGTCTTTGACGAGCTCAAAGATTTCCCAAGGCGGATTCTGCTTCTCACAAAATTAGTAACCTGGGAGAGACTTTATGTGTACATAGCAGTCTTCCCCGAGACGATTTCAGGTGTTCTGCTCCAAATTGATGACGAAAGATAAAAACTAGTCTAATTTGTCAATAAGATACTCCATAATCCAGAAACTCGGTACTCCAAAATCGAGAAAGTAACGCTGACATTCGTCAATGCTGCCCGAAAACTAAAACCCCACTTCGAAGTCCATCCTGTTATAGTGATCATCGACCACCCACTAAGATAGGTGCTGCACAAGCCTAAGGTTTCTGAAAGGTTAATCAAATGGTCGGTGGACCAGAGTGAATATGAAATCACTTAGGAGCCCTGAACAGCTATCTAGACAGAAGCCCTGGAAGACTTCTTGGTTGAATGCAGATTCCCAGTCGATCCTGATTTAGAAGGAACCGAGGAAGAGAAACCTAACGAATCGGTTTGAAAATTTTACACTAACGGCTTCTCCACCCAGAAAAGGTCAGGGACCGGGGTACTCTTAGTCACACCAACCATGTGCGAACTCCCATGTACGATAGACCTGAGGTTGAAGACAACATATAACTCTGCTAAGTATGAAACCCTGATATCCCGTCTGAACCTAGTAAAGTACTTGGGGGCAAATTGGATGCATGTCTTCATAGTCTTGAAGCTAGTGGAAGACGAAATGAATAGTGCTTGTGAGGTCGAGGAGAAAATGAAAGACCGGGAAGTGGCAAAAAGATAGATGGAGAACGTTCTGCACTACAAGTACAACGAATTCCTCGAGGGTAAATATGATGGCTGAAAGATAAGCACAGTCAAATAGACTAGGAAAAAACCAAGCAGAGAGAGGTACTATGTGAAGATTATTCATGCCCCGAGAGCTCAAACCCCGAACAAGGGAAGACAATGGCCTCGGTTGACATCCTTCCCTCTTGGATGGATGACTTATGAAGCTACCACTTGAAAGAAGCTTTATGCAATGCAATACATATGCTGATAGTATAGGTTTTTTCCTCAGGGCTTATAATTGTAATTTCTTTTACTCTTTATTTCGATATGCATCTATGATTATGTCCTAATTAATGGTCAAATTGAATCGTATATTTCACACAATTAATAACATCTCTGAATTTCATCTAAAGCTAACAAGACAAGTACAGAGAAGACAGTCTTTTTTTTCCTTTTTTTTTTCTTTTTGTTTTTTGTTTGTTTGAAATGTAGACAGACTATTACATTTTGATTAGGCAATGTCATTTATAACATGACACGAGAACACCAACAGATCCAAGCGTATGTGGCGAAAATGGTGCAATATGAGACACACCAAATGCACAATAGCTACCATACGATGGCAAATCCAATTATCGAGCAACGACATTCACTTTTTGTCATCTTTTTGTCTATGATGGTAAATAATCATCGTTAAACTACATAAAGTGAACCAATGAAAAAAAAATGTTTTGAATTGACAGTGTCATTTCCTTGGGTAAATCACCCTTATAAATACAACCTTGCCTATTTCAAACTGTCATCAGAAAACTTGGCAAGCCAAAAAGGAAGTTAAACCCCCTCTTAATTGTACTTCCATCTGTTCTGGTCTGTGGTGATCAGAAACCAGGAAAAGATGAGAGCAAACTACAGAGTAGATGACTTCCCAGCCTTTGCATGCCAAGATCAAACCGCCACCGCCACCGCCACCACCGCCACAGCCACAGCCACCGTTCTCGTCGAGCCACCACAGCCATCTTCCGACAACCCAATGCCGCCGCCACCATCGCCACCACCACGACGAGAACTGCACCGTGTTTGTTTGCCACCAAAGAAACCGACACTCCAGAAACTGAAAAGCAGGCTGTGTGACATTTTCTTCCCTGATAATCCACTTAGCAATTTCAAGAACCAAACTGGGATAAGAAAGCTTGTTCTTGCTCTTCAGTTTCTTTTCCCCGTTCTTCATTGGGGTCCGAACTACAGTTTTCGACTTCTCAAGTCTGATATCGTTTCGGGACTTACCATCGCTAGTCTCGCGATCCCTCAGGTTGGTTGAATTCTTTGTTGTCTTTGTTTTCTTAGCAGTGAAACTGTAAAATCGGAACAAAATTTGATTTGGTAACAACAAGTATATGAGTTTGTCTGTTGGAACATGTTGGAGTATATCATGTTTTGTTGCAAATGATCAACGAAATGACTGAGGTAGATAGGACATAGAGTATGTTCATATTTCAATTATATGCACTAATTTTTTAAAACATTATTCATTTATATTTTTTTTTTTATTTGTACAATGATGCAAATGATCATGTTGAAGTAATTTTTTTCTGAAAGGTATTATTTATTTTTGGAAGTATTAATCTTTGGTTTGTGTGATGCAGGGGATCAGTTATGCGAAACTTGCTAATTTACCACCAATAATTGGACTTTGTGAGTAGTAGTATCACTTTGGTTTTCCTTTTTGGTTTTGTGACTTCGATCATCAAAAGATACAAAACGCAAGACACACTTTTCTGTGCCTCATGAAAACTTAATACTGCAGTTTCACTTCCTCGAAACCAATGGCGGAAGCCAATTGTCAATACTTCCTCAACCATTAATTTTTAACTTAAAATCAATCGACAAATAAAATAAAGTAACACTTTATATGCATTTGTTATGAGCTTCTAGTATCGGATGTGGGTATTGTATCATCATTCATCATCAAGCCCCTAAGATGAATCCTCTTTAAGCTGAAGACGGGAACATATAATTTGGATTACATATATATAGTTTTATTACGCGGAGTATAGACCCAAGTTGTTGGCCGTGTATGTGTGATGTTGGTTTTGGGCCTATTGTCTCAGACACCATACTCAACCTATGGCCGAGTATATATTAGTGAATCTTCTATTAAAAGTTCACGAGTTCGCGGGATTTTTGATAGCATTGGTTCCTGAACAAAAACCCTTAACAAATTTGCAAGTGGAATAACCCGGACCTTCTGTGCACTGGTTCCTATGACCGGTGAATTTAAACTATCTCATCATACAAACGTATTAGGCTCTTAGTGACAATAAGCGGAGTAATTCAAAATAGAATGACAATGAGTAACTCAGGATCTTATATGTTGATGTAGTCACCTCTCAAATCCTGATGTGGGTACTGTCTTCTCAACAGTTTTTTCTAAGTCTTATTTCTTTTTTTTCTTTCTTTTTTTTTTCTTTTTTTTTTTTTGGACTGTATCCCAATACCAGTATGAATGTAATGATGACAGATTCAAGCTTTGTACCGCCATTGTTGTACGCCGCCCTTGGGAGCTCAAGGCATTTAGCAGTCGGCCCTGTCTCGATAGCATCTCTTGTCATGGGCACCATGCTTGGTGAAGCCGTCTCCTTTGCAGACGAACCGATGCTCTATCTCAAACTGGCACTCACTGCCACATTTTCTGCTGGAGTTTTCCAGGCCTCACTTGGTCTTCTAAGGTATACATTCTCGCTTTCTTGTGCGCTCCTTTTCGTGTGGTCGCTTTACCATTACATATGCTTCTTGTCTTCTACCTTATTAGGTTAGTAGATTAACGTTAAACTATCAGATTAGCACCGGCCTACTGTTTTATTTTGTCAAATATTTTGCCGCTTTGGGCATTGGCAGGGAGTTTGTGAATAAGCGTTGTCTATCTCGTAGATGGAACTTTATGTAGTACATATTTAGCAAAGTGCTGATTATCTAGGCCCTTTTTATGTCCCTCAACAAAGTTACTAGCCTTGTCATTTTTGCGCTCACTATGATCTCCATTCAATCATGTACATGGTAATAATAATAATGGAAAAAGGTCACTTATATAGCATACCTACTCAGTGAGACTTTTAGGCTTAGACAATGTTCAGATACCGACTTTACATACATATGATACACTCAGCTCATCCACAGAATTTCAATTAGTTCGTCGTGGGCAAATGAATGGATATAATTCTCTGGCCCTTTTATCTGCGCTATTGTCTTTGTCTTTTGTCCAGTGTGTTGAAAATAGAGGAATGACGTGAATGATGCAAATGCAGGTTGGGATTCGTAATTGATTTTCTATCAAAAGCAACCCTTATTGGATTCATGGCAGGCGCTGCAATCATAGTATCATTACAACAGTTGAAGGGTTTGCTCGGGATTGTTCACTTCACAAACCAGATGCAGATTGTCCCTGTCTTATCCTCTGTTGTCAAACACAGGGTAGAGGCAAGGCACCTTATTAATCCCTAGCTTCTTTTCGTTTGGCGAGAATTGGACAGACTCTGACTACTTTTCGAGGAAAAAAGGTCTCTAGCCTAAGTATTTTCCTTGTTGTTGCAGTGGTCTTGGCAGACCATTACAATGGGATTCAGTTTCCTGTTTCTTCTCCTTGCCTCAAGGAAGATTGTAAGTACCATTTAAAGCATATCAATAAACAACATGTTCCATCCGCATTCTGTCTCCCTTTCGACAATTAAATATTTGGTCTTCCCTTTTAGAGTGCAAGGGCGCCGAAGCTCTTTTGGGTATCTGCTGCTGCTCCTCTAGCTTCGGTCATCATATCGACAATCATGGTTTGTGCTATCAAACCCACCACTCGGCAAATCCAAATCGTAAGTACTTCTTTACGACTTTCAAATCATAGCATATAGTATCCAAAGACACACATCAAGTTCATCATGATATTCAATTCCGTACTCAAAGACAAAAGTTTATGCCTAAAAATGAGGGTACTATTTTGAATTGCACTTAATACAGATTGGTCACCTGCCTAAGGGTGTAAATCCGCCTTCGTTGAATATGTTATGGCTTGGTGGCCCTTATCTGGTACTTACCATCAAGACTGGCATTGTCACCGGCATATTGTCTCTAACGGTACTGTTCCTCTATTTAGAATTTTTCATATGCAACCTGGCTATCTATCTTCGACTCTGCGTCCTACTTGACCATTGCAAAAGACATGACAACACACTCTACCATGTTTCTTTCTCCAGGAAGGAATCGCAGTTGGAAGGACATTTGCGGCACTAGATAACTACCAAGTAGACGGAAACAAGGAAATGCTTGCGATTGGACTTATGAATATGGCTGGATCGTGCACTTCCTGCTACGTCACCACTGGTAACTATTCTTCTTTTTAATTACCTCTTGCTCTGCAGGTCAGCCTATGTACAACTCTCTTTGGCATATCAAACTACTTCAAATGTTCACGAACCATCATACAATTAACCGCCATTTGCAGGCTCGTTTTCAAGATCAGCTGTGAACTACAATGCTGGTGCGCAATCGGCAATGTCAAATGTGATAATGGCAGTAACGGTGTTCATCACTCTGATGTTCCTCATGCCATTGTTCTATTATACACCAAACCTCATTTTAGCCGCTGTCATCATCACAGCTGTTATGGGGCTGATAAACTATGAAGCAGTGATTCAACTATGGAAGATTGACAAGCTAGATTTCATGGCTTGTTTGTGTTCTTTCTTTGGTGTTCTCTTCGTCTCCGTCCCCATAGGTCTCGGCATTTCCGTAAGCTAATTCTCCTTTCCCCTGATACATTATTGACTGACTCATTAATCTGCCATATGTTGGATATGACTATCTGTTGAAAATTCTTCAGGTAGGGATCTCTGTGTTTAAGATCCTATTGCATGTCACACGTCCGAACACCTCAATTCTTGGAAACATACCGGGAACACAAATATACCAAAAGATCGGTCGGTACAAAGAGGCTGAAAGAGTTCCTTCATTTCTCATCATGGCAGTCGAGTCTCCTATCTACTTCGTGAACTCAACTTATCTACAAGAGAGGTTTGTGTCCCCTATCAAATTCGTGTCATGTTTTTTATTTCTCCAATATTTTGCTGATTATTGAGCGTCCTGGATCAAACCCAAGAAAGAATGGTCGTTAGTTTCAGCTTGAGCACACTAAACTGAGGTCATTATATACCGTAGGATGCTGCGGTGGATCACAGAGGAGGAAGAGCGAATAGCCGTAAACACAGAGAGCACTCTCAAATGCATAATCTTAGATATGTCTGGTATGCAATATAGTACCATTTTTAGTCTCATGACGATATATAAACCCTATCTATCATAAGGTGTTCTCTTGTGGGGATTTGGATTTTGGAATCGGACTCTCGTTTTACGGGAGAAGTCCGCAAAAATTTTTCTTGACAGTGCTGTAAGAACCAGTATTTGACACTGATCAAATTATGGATCTAATCTAGCACATGATAAAGGACACTTCTGAGGCAAGAGTTCGTATTTTGTGCATCAAAGGAGCTATTGCGATGTATCAAATGACATCGCGCCTTTTTGATTTGGCAGCCGTGACAGCCATAGACACAAGTGGAATCGATCTGCTACGAGAACTCAGGATGATGCTCAGGAAAAGATCCCTGGAGGTAATGCTTCTTTTAACTTACAATCTCTTCCATGTGCTCGAGCATCAGAATAAAGTTCCATAACAACTTCAACTTTTCATTTCTTTCTTTTTTTGAATAACCATCTTCCTGAGGCACTTTCTTATACGTAGTTGGTGTTGGTGAATCCTTCTGGAACTGTGATGGAAAAACTACACGAGTCGAAGATCTTGGAGTCCTTCGGGTTGCAAGGAGTTTATTTGACAGTTGGAGAAGCTGTTGCTGATATTTCATCAGATTGGAAAGCCGATCCTTAGCAGTAGACAAACAAAGTCAGCTTACTAACCAAGAGAAGAAGCATAGTCGAGCTAGCAATCGACTTGAGTGATTAGCTATGTGCGCAAAGATCCGTCAAGACGGATTGGCAAAACTGGTGCTAGCCAGAGTAAAATTTGGTGCTTTAAGCCAACTTTAGTGCTCGAATCTAATCTTACTAGAGTTTGATGTTATACAATTTTACACTCAAAACCAGATTCGGTAAGAATGTAGATAACTGCACACAGCACAAGGATCGAAAATACAAACAGTTAAATTTGGGCATTGCTTGATGACTGAGGGAAAGATGGTAAGCAAACATATCGACTGAACTGCACGACAGCATACTGATGATAAAGCGATATCTTGAGCACATTCATATCCAGTATAGTCTTACAATGAACTCTACTATTTTTCTGAACTCGCCTAAACCAAAATATATCTAGATGACAGAAAGCTGGATTCCCGACAACATCATAGAAAACCAACCCTCCTTAGAATAGCACCTATCATTATACAATGAGCAACCCAAATTCTTTTTGCTGGGATCCTATATTGGCAATTTGATTCATAGTAAAATCAAAAGAATAGAATCGAATACAATAGCTTAGACGATCATCTTCAGAACCATCAAAGACAGAGCTGCAGCTTCACGAGCTTCATCTGAGACATTTGCATCAGCAATGTCGAAACCACATGCACATAAGGTAGTTTGATTCTCCTGCCTGTTCAGTGTCTTTGGTCTGTCAAACATCTGCATTGCCATATGTTTTTTTACGTAATTAATTTCGCAATCTCAAGCGACACGATAACACTAGGAAAAATAGTAGATTTGCAAATTGCAACTAAGACCTAGCCAGAAGGGGGGAAAAGAAAGATCGTGAAGAGAAAACAAGATCGAAAAACTTAAATTTTTCACAGATTATCCCAAAATATCACCCCAATTCATCTATCCTATCCGGGATAATCATGTGAAAAGTGATACTAGATAAGATTATAAAGGAAAGCCACTAAACTGTAATAAAGGGATGTTTGAAGGGAGAAACAAAGAAAGAAAGAAAACCACACCATACTCAACGCCCAAGAAGCTGGATGTAGGTTGCTCGGTGACCAAAAAAGAAAAGGACTGAGTAATGTCCTCATAAAAGAGTTAAAAAGACCATCTAAAGCCTTTCAACCACATAATCCTTTCTAATGAAAATCATCAGAGATACTCGAATGTGTTAATACAAAGACAGACCAAGCTGGTAGAGTAACCTTAATTTATACCACCTGCAATACAGAGAGAAAAAGAAGAAGAAAAAAATCCTAGAGTTTTTCAGCAGCAAAAAATTAGATTCGAGAGCAGGGTCCAAATCGGACGCCATATTAAAATATAATAATAAAAAAAAAGAGAGAGCCAATCACATCCATAACTCTTACAGATTCAGAGCACAGTTAATCATCTCATTTACTCCAATACACGTAGAAAACGCGAACACTAGCAATTTTAAATGCATAATTGAAGGTCAGCACTACAGGTCCCTCACAGACAACCTTCTCCAGCAAACACAAACCGAGTATACCAGAAGAAGAAAAAATGAAACGAAGAGAGAGATATAAGTCTCTGATACCAAATTAAATAGTTATCTGCGCCATAGTTTGTTCAACAATTAGCATAAGATGGAAGTCTCTGATACTCAGTAAGTGTCCATTTGGTACTACCCTGCTAGACATCTAAGACGCTTTTAGGCATCAGTCTACCTGTGCTTGTGGCTTATTGCCACCCAGAAGGAGAAAAAAGGAAAAAGAGGAATAAAGCACAGGGAACACTCAACACAATTTGGGCTTCTAGACACAAACCACATCTCCCTGGCAACCACCACTGAACTAAGGAAGGCCCAATGGTGCTTACTGTTTACAGCGGCACATAGCATATTTTAAGGCAAACCACTACTTAGGGGTGACTAAATCAGTATACAATGTACGAATAAGCTCATACGTCACTTAAGAAAATGATATCACTAATTAAAAATCAATCAACCACAGAACTTGTGCAGCAAGAGAACAGATTAAACGTTGAGAGGAAACAGACTTGAAATGATTCTTGTTCAACAAAGAAGACAGGGTCAGATCATGTAATGTCAAAGGAAGCAGAATAAAACAACATACATATGGAGATAACTGCTGTCCCAACTAAACCAAAGAACATACACTACACCAAGCAACTAACATCCTACATAAAAGGAAACTGTATAAATAGAGAATTCACTTACTTGCACGTAGACGAGTTATAGGGATTTCTCGCAATTCACGTCTTATGCACAGGTATTCGCCAAGCAAAGCCATCACTGCGAGACCAGTGACATTTACAACCCACCAGGTGATTGAGGAAGGCCATCCACCATATAACGTGCATATGAAAAGATGAATTATATAGAGGGTGGCCGAGAAATCGAGGCACTTCTTTGCCCTCTCAATTAGATGCAGCATGTATCCAGCTCTGCATATTGAAGCAATATTCAAACATCAGCTTCATAGGAAATATTCCTATTTCATGCCCCACAATTCCAATTTGAATCTAGGCAATGAATAATGCCGGTCAATTCAAAACGAAGAAAGTACCAAAAAGGTCCCAAGTTTCAAGAACAAAGACAGCATCGTTGTATGAGCCCCACTCAGCTTATTCAGAACCACAAATCTATGAATAACCATAGATGGTGTCTGAAGAGAAGGATGCACCAGGTAACCCCAATACTCAGCTTATTGTGTTTCTGTAACCAATACTCAGCACCAGAAATTTTTTTCTCAGAGCAACATGAAACTTGAGAGGAAAAGACAACAAAAAGCAAACAAGAATACAAATCTTTAAAAAATGTAATCAAGAGTATCCGCAACATTCTGGAAGAAAATGATCAAGAATTACTAGAACATCACTCTACCAGAATTACTAAAAGCTGAAAGGAGAAGACATGAAAACAGACAAGAAAAAGACAGAAACTAAAAGCTGAAGGGTGCCCAGAAACAACAAAAGACAACTTTCCCAGGTACTCCAGCGGCCTGACTCCGCCGAACACCTTCAACATCAAACCCTTGGAAGCACATCAACAGATTCAACAGTGAAGGCAACACAGAAAGGTGGCCTACCCGATAATACAGTTAACTAAGTGTAAAGGTTGTCAACTACTTCACGGCCTCACAAATGTGCGCTATGCAGTCAGTGTTTAGGGGTACAGAGGCACAGCCCCCAACAGGAACAACACTCCCGAAACCTAAACAGGTTATCTAATATGATGTAAACCAATGTTTATGTTATTATGTGAGTTGGGCCTGACCCATGTTAGGAAATTAGGGTTTGCATATTATATATACTCGTATGAGAGGATGTTCTCAATGTAACGAGTTATAGCAGTTGCACATCTTATATCATCCCTTCACATAGTGATTTACCACCAGGGTTTCTAGTGATGTAGTGGATTTTTCTCCCGATACTCGAGTTTCTCATAAATTCTTGTGTCACGTATTCTTCTTTCCTCGATCTTTTGTATGTGTGTTTGGTTTGCAGGATCTTAGATCGTTTCACTAAGAAAATTATGCCTTGTGAAGAAGACGAACATAAAAAGCTAGAAGAACTAAATGTAGTAAAATATTGATACAAAATAAGTGTAGTAAAATGCCATTCACATTCAAGCATAAAGGTACACTGGTTTATCAACTCCTGGTGGGAAGTAGTTACAGATTTCTCCTCTGATATGTCTCACCAATTCAATGCACCAACAATTGAAACTCATACTCCCTCCGACCCATAATAAATAACCTCATTAGGAAACTTTTTCACACGTAAGTACTAAAACACCCATCCATTGCTATAGTATACTCCATCAACTCATCTCTCACCTGCTAAAGTAAACCAGTTCTTTTGAGAGAGGGATTTTGACATATTACCCACTTAAAAAGTTATAATTCCATCACCCTCTTAAAACCTAGGATCTTTGACATATTACCCCTTCAAACTTACATAATTCCATTTCACCCCCTTGAAAACTCAAAATTCCTTTTTACCCCATTGAAAATCCATTATATGAACATTTCCTCCTTTGATCACCAAATTAAAAAAGATCGCCTGAACTGATATATAACTAAAGTTAAGTTGCTTTGACAAAAATATGAAAAGGAAAAAGGAATAAATATTCACATTTCTTTTTTTCCTTTGTTCCTTCTTATCTAAACTGAATCTCTAACCCTATCTTCCCAACTCATTTCCTCCACCCGTCTCGACATACCGTCGTTTCTAACAATCCGTAATCATGACAGGAAATTAACAGTGCTTGTGTTAAACATTCATCAATAATATACATATAATAATTATTCTGCAGGAATTGAATTGTATCTGTAAGATGTACTTGAATTTATTTATAAAATAAAAAAATTAAAAAGAATAATTTGATCATTTTAGGTGATTTTTTCGAATAGGATTTGATGAGGAGGGATAAAATGTGACGACTTGAAATCCTAATCCTAAAAAATAACATCTTGCCAAAGTTATAGCTTGGTAATTAAGACTATTACAAGTTATAAGCACATCAAGTGTTGACCTTGTTAAAAAGAAGTAGAACATTAGAATAGATTTATTTAATACTACAATAAAAATTTGTTAGCTAGGACTTCTTGATCGTGTCACATTGAAGCGAAAAGAAATAAGAAAGATATTTAAGTGTAAAAATTTATTGGAAATTTATTTTTACTAAGTTGTATGCTAAAGTAGAGAACTCTATAGTTCCTAATTTTGTTTGGTTATCAAGAAGAGGTTTTGACATGTTTTTCTGATCGTGATAATTGTACATAAAAGTAAGTGTGTGACTTGATGTAATCTAAGTAAGCTACGTATTTGAACCTTTAAGGAAGGATAAACATAAAGAAATAAAGAAAGATAGGAATAAGGGAGGTGTCATCTTGTGAGAACCTTAGGCATGCAAGGTCGGCTAAGGGAAAGGGAGTAAAACAATAAACATAGAAACTCTACTAGTTTCATGTTGGGTCTTGACTTGAGAGCTCAAAGGCTCGGACAATTAGCAAAGGAAAAGGGAAACATACTAAGTAAAGAAAAGATCAAACCAACAAGCTTGTAAGTAATTTCATGGTGCATTACTACTTCTTTCATTCTTGATATCTACTGACATAGAATGCGGGATTCTTCTAACAAAAATTAAGAATTGGAGCACCCTTTCACCTTTTGGGTTCAAAGGGTTGAAACCTTGTATGTTGAAGTGATTTTGTTCACTTATCCTCTACTAATCTTTCATCGATGGAGTTGAATTCTTCTTAGTATCCAACTTTGAACTCTAGATTCATTCTTGAAAACACTAACACTTATGAATTATGTTTATCCTACTATTTGGTGTTGCTCTGGACTCCTTAAATATACTGCTTGTTTGATGTACTCCCTCTTTCAAGTTCAATTGCTCTCAATGTCCTAGTTGTCAGTTATGTTAGAAGTCTAGCATGAGCAACTAATCCTTGGTGTCCATGAAAAGTCATACTAGTAATCCTCTTATCAAGGTTTATATGTTGAGTAGTTATTCCTAAGTGGAATACTATGAATGGGAATGGACGGCAGGTTGATAGTGTTGGTGTTAAAGGAGATATATCAAGTGAAAAGTTTGCTTGCTTATAAATTTTGAAAGTCTCAAAGTTGTATTTATTACGTGTTATGGACAAGTTTTTTTAAAGCTTCGTTGGGTTCATGATACTCAATTAGGATGTTCAAACTACTTACCATATTTTTTTCCTTTATGCTGTTATCACATAGTTTTTGTGATTCAAGTCAAAGGCTCAAAGGGATTGTTTTATTCTACATATGAGCTATGAAAGTTATGTTATTGTTTTGTCAGCTATGCTCAGTGAGAGTTGCAACCTCCTATCCATACGACAACAGATTCCACGTCTATCACCTCATGTGGTGTTCAAACTTCGGATATGTAAAGCTTTAAAGGACCCTCATGGATGGGTACTAACTCTGCAGAACGTACAAGTAAAGACGTAATGCAATGGAATCAAAATGACAAGGAATGTGATAAGGTTTAAAGAAAAATGCAAGCATACTATTTTTAATGACGTTTTATCTTCTAGCCATAATTCGATACCCTTTTCTAAGAATTGTGGCTTTATGATTCTTTGACTCCTACCTCGTTCTTGTTGAGGAAGAAATTACATACTAAGCATTTGAGCTTACCATTGTATTCTCTGGAATATTTTTTCATTCCAGGTACTGAATGTTAAGTTAAAAAAGATGGATAAGAACGGACGAGCAGTAGATGGTATTGAGGTGGGTGTCTATACATGAACAATGCATTGTTTGTTGTTCTGAAAACCCGGCCGGGTTTTAAGTTATGTAATAAGAAGTTAAGAGTGGATGGTTATATGCAGCGATGTAAATTATGGTTTGTAAGCTTTGGCCCATGTTTATATGGTTTGCTGCTAGTATGGTTCCTCGAGCCAATCGCTGGGAATAGCTGCATTAAAGTTGTGTGTCGATGTGTTATTAACAGGGTTATGTGTGATACAGGCCGATTAAGTGGCTTGGGTCTTACATAAAACGTCCATACGATATATTTTTTATTAGTTTTTATGGGAGGGATTTGAAATTATGTATAATTTAAGGGGGCTATATGGAATTATGAATTTTCGAGAGGTAATTACTTCAGTTTTGAGGGGGTACAGTCAAAAACCCATTCAGAAAATACCTACAGTTCCACTCACAAAAGAAAACGATCCAAATCAAATTGCTTTCTTCTTTTTTGTTGTCTTATCTTTTCTTTTCTTTTCTTTTTTTTTTTTTTTTTTGGACGGAGTACTTGTCTAGTTCTCGACAGCCTTCAAGTAATTCACCATTAACATGACACCTACCACAAGCTAATGTAGACCTTTGCATGGACACCTAGGTAACAAAAAGGTGGCTCCAGGAGAATATTGCCAGACACTACAATCTATGGAACTACCTGAGTCGATAAACTAAACCATCTGCGAAAGCACTATAAAGGTGCCCAATGCACAAGAAATCTTCTAG
>JAOVYX010016516.1:0-24458 GCA_035668315.1 Drosera spatulata
TTATATCAATTTTAAGCTATTGGGTGGCGGCGGCGATGGGGGCGCGACGGGGGCGGAGTCTCGGGACTGTTATCTCAACATGTATGCTGTGAAGAAGCCCGATAAAGTTGACCCAAATGAGAAAAGATTGAGTAAGTGGATGAATTGTGCGCTTTCGTTTGAGCCCTTGATGCCCCCTTGTGTGATCGACGGGTTAGGGAATGTGTTTAATAAGGAGGCGATCGTGAGGGCGTTGATCGAGAAGAGGGTTCCGAGGGAGTTAGGGCATGTTAGGGGGTTGAGGGATATGATTGGGATCGAGTTGAGTGAGGTTAAGGTCACGGAGAGCGAGGGTGGTGGGAATGGGATAGTGAGGTTTCAGTGCCCGATTACGGGGTTGGAGTTTAATGGGAAGTATAAGTTTGTTGCGTTGAGGAAGTGCGGGCATGTGTTGAGTGTTAAGGCTTTGAAGGAGGTGAAGTCTTCGTCATGTTTGGTTTGTCACGTGGAGTATGATGAGGGGGATAAGATTGTGATTAATGGGGATGAGGAGGAGGTGGCGGTGTTGAGGGCAAGGATGGAGGAGGAGAGGGCGAAGGCGAAGGTGAAGGTGAAGAAGGCAAAGAAGGTGAAGAATGGAGAGGTGAGGGTTGAGGGTGAGAAGGAGGATGGTGGTGATGTTGATCGCTCGAGATTGAGTGGCACGAAGCATGGGATTGATTGGAAGGAGGCTGAGAAGCTGCTTGCAGGCAAGGTTGAAGTCAATACGAAGCTTGGAGTTGTTACCAAAGGGACGAACGAGGCTCCTGCTAAGCGGTTCAAGGCTGTTGATGTTGCGCCTCCTAGTGCTAACAAGGAAGTTTATGCATCCATCTTCACATCATCTAAGAAGTCTAATCTCAAGGAAACATACATGTGTAGGTCTCTTCCACTCGGTCGGAATTGATCTTGAGCTCAAGCATTACTGCATTAGGTTGGTGTGGTTCCCTTTTCAAGGGTTATCTTGATAGTTAATCCATAATGTCATGGTTTGGTGGCTTCTGCTAGATTATTTGTATCATAAGAATTGTATTGCCCGATTCCCAGTGACGGATATACCTTAATGGTTGTATGTCAGGGGTTGCTTTGTTGTTGATTGACTACATGTTCCATGAAACATTTTGGTTTTCGTGTTTGCAGCTACTAGGTATTACAATATGCGTTCAGAGCATCGACAGGGCGGAGTCAGACCGTCTATAGTTGTGTACGTTGTTTGAAATGTTCTCTTCAAAGGTTACCGCTTGGTTTGAATCCAGGTTTGCCATGTCTAGGTGTGATGCATGTGCAAACTTGCAGGTGTGTTTTGATATGTGACAAGCTCTGGAAAAACCCGAGACTTCATGGGTTGCCTTTGTTGATTAAAAAGGGCCATATATATAATAATTCATGGCCTGTATGCGTTTCAAAGTTCGTGAATCCTATAATGATTGGTGTCAATTTTGTTGCTTTGATGCCCGCTGCTGCAATGAAATTACATAACTTGATCTTCCCTACACGAGACGCTAAAAATTATTCACGGGTCTTCAACTGAGGCAACCATAGGAGCTTTAGATATGCCCCTGGAGTTTTTAAGGGTGATGGTATTCACCATTTCAGTCATGCACATTTGCAAATCGATGTCAATTAAACAATTGTAACCTTAGATTCGTGAGTACATTACGAAATCTGAGAGACAATTTAACCACATAAGACCAAGGGGATACATAACATTGTCCTCGGTCACTCGCTTTCCATGAAAGCAAGAAATGAAGAAGCATTGTATAAATATCAAACTCGGAAAGAGCAAACTTATATTTCATTCGATGTACTGTGTATTAACAAGCAGAAATCGTCTTGGATCATCCATCTTCAGCATCACTCGCGAGAACTGGATGAGTTCATGCACCTGTGATGCCCTTGTACTTCAGAGACTTACAAGATAGTGCAACATTGGTTGGTTTTCTTTGCTTGCTTGTAAAACATCTGCTCGCAAGAGGAACGAAAGAATATTAGAGGACACTAATATTCAGCTAAATCAACAATTCAAATTCAGCTATGTTGGTGCTAGCTACGGCTCATTATCTGGGAGACTAAGCTAATACATGACGGAACAAAGTCAGGCACGGCAAACATACCTGTGATGCGGCACTAAGATCTGAGCTCTTCTCAACCAAGCTGTCCAGTCTTTCACCTCGTGCAAGCACACTGTCTATAGTTTTGTGCTGTCAAGAAAGAAAAGGAACATCAAAAGATATCCGTCATTAAGACACTATGCACATATTAAAATATAGTTCCATGTTCAAAGGACAACAGAAAACAATGCTCAAGACATCTATAAACAGAATACGACATGGACGTAAAAGCTACTTCAAATCATAAAGCATGCTGCACGTATGCCATATATCTAGTTTCATCAAAGATGCAATATCATGGACAGATTAAAGTTCTCCATCAATGATGTAAATATTCAATCGTTTACCTGCAGCCATCCATCATACGAGACAACTAATTACAGATTTTCTAAAACATCAGAAAACCAGTAACTCGACTCAGGTAAAAGTACAAGGAAGCATAAATTTGGTTGTTAAACTCTATTTTGACAAATATTTCATGAACTTATGCTTAGTGCTCTCAAAATGAGGGGCAGAAAATGCAGGTTTCATATAAGATCACATAAAAAAGAAAAAAAGACAGAAGTATGGATAGACTTTAAGACACCAAAAAAGAGAGCCCCGTAGGCATGTCAAATTAACAAAATTGAATAGATTATAATGATTATCATACTCACAAGAATAATCTTAGTTTCATCCAGCTCTCTCTGAATTTTCAGCAACTTATCAGCCTCTGCAGGGTCCTGGCATTAGAACAAAGAAATGGTATTACTTCCCAGTTTCCAAAAGGCGATTTACAATGGTGACCACCAGTTTTGATAACATCAAAGAGAGCTAATGAATGTAGCAAGGACAAAAGGGCACCTGGTATCTGGCAAGAGCTTCAGTCAAGTAGGGCCATGGCTGCGTGTTATCCGCTTGAGCTCTCCTCCATGATTCACCAAAGTTCTTCTGGTACTCATCTACAACCTGAAGGAAATGTTTATACTTAATTCTGAACAGATCAAGAGCAACAACTATAAAAAAAGAGCATTAACAGCAGAGTAATTCAACGCTCATGGCTACAGATAACAGCACTTTTTTAAAGGAGTCCAGCAAACCACATAGTATACAAGCATTATTTATTTATTTATTTATTTATTTATTTATTTTTGATATGCAAGCATTTATAAGCAACTAAGAGGTTAACCATTGCATCAATACATTTACTGAAAAGCTCTTGTAAAATGATCTTTACACAAGCAAAACATTGATCTGCTCCGATCATTTAAGTTATACTCGCATACATTGCAAGGGTTGCTATAGGCAATGATAAGGCCCATAGTCAATTCAAGAATCTGGCCTTATCTTCCGAGTTAGGGAGAGGTTCTAGTTTAAATCAGTGTTTCAACAACTGCCATCTTATGCAACAGTGTATCACTTATGCATAGCTTGGTACACGAACAAATTGATGCTAACTTAGGCATAATTTTTTGTGAACATGATTTAACAAGTAAAAACTGCCTTTCTGTGCATTTTATATACATATGTTGTTACATCCTTTGACAACTTCAGTTCATCAAATTAGCAACTAGCAAAAAAGGCATTAAAACGGCATAACTTAGTACAATAGGTGAATATGATTCTCTTTTTGAGAGACCACTACTTGCTGTTCCAAACAAATGAACAGATTGCTACATTTCAGCAAATCAAAGAAAAAAATCCCATGCCATGGCATTCCTCTAGACCAAATATTACAAAAAAGAACAATTACCTGATTAAGGAGCGAAAAAGCGCTTCTAACTGGGTAATGGTCATCCATAAATCCCAATGCACAAAGCCCATCTCTGTTGTACGCATGCACTTTATATTCTGCTCGAAGGACAAACAAGAAAAATTGAAGAAAGACTTCTGTCCAACAAAAGAACAAGTAATGCAAGGTCAATACAAAAACTATAACTTCCACAGCGACTTCCACAGACAAATTGATACATCCAATTTCAAAGTTCTCCAAAAGCTAAGAAACAAGGGGTCGTGATCTGAATTCTACTTCAGCAGACAAATAATGCACAGCCAACTAGCAAATACTCGAGGCCATTTATGATTCATTCAAGAATGGGTGACGCATTATGTTGGTGCTTTAGAATTACATTGCATCAATATCAATAACCTATTTATAGCGGTTGTATCCACCGATGATTTGAACCATCCTGATGATGAATTTCAGTCATAGATTGACATGTAACGACAGTGAGCCCAATGATCTTTATAGACCCTTGGCACCCCTGTAAGAAATAAAGTTCCATATACTACCACCATGATTAGATGTGCTCCCTCCGACCCATGAAGGATGCAACCATTTGACTTGAATTTTATCCAAATGACTTCTTTGCCCTTTTTGTTTTGTGAGAGAGAGGAGCGAGAAAAAGAAAACAACAACAAATCAAGCCTTTATCCCATCAAGTAGGGTTGACTATATGAATACGAAGATGACATTCCAATCTTTCATGTACATCATCTTCTGTAAGCTTATGATAGGCCATATCATACTTCAAGATTTCTCTCATGATCTTTTTAGGTCTCTCTCGTCCTCTCTTGACATACACTAACTCTCAAACTTCACATCTCCTAACAGAAGTTGTGAATGATTTGAGTTTCACATGACCATACCATCTTAGTCGTGATTCCCTCATCTTATCTTCTACTGGAGGCACACCCACTTTCTGTCTGATAACTTCATTTCGTATCCTATCTATTCTTGTATGTTCACGCATTCACCTTAATATTTTCATCTCGTTTACACTTATCTTCTGTACATGCTGTCACTTAATTACCCAACATTCTGACCCATACAGCATCCGCTGATTGAATAACTGTCTTGTAAAACTTTCCTTTTAACTTGGTAGGTATTTTAGGATCACATAACACCCCTGAAACGTCCTTTCATTTCAGATAACCTGTTTTAATCCTATGATCAATATCTGCATCAATTCCTCCATTCTTATGTAGCATCGAACCTAAATATTTAACAGAATCCGTTTTAGGAAGAGATTCTGTTCCCAACAATACATTCTCACTATTTGTTTGACTTTTCTCATTAAACACATTTCATATATTCTGTCTTGATTCTACTGATCCTTAACCCCTTACTTTCCAACGCCTCCCTCCAAGTCTCAAATTTTTCATTCACCCCTTCTTTCGTATTGTCCACCAGAGCAATATCATCAACGAAAAATAAACACCATGATACTTCATCTTATATATGCCTAGTGAGATCATCCATTACTAAGGCGAAAAGATATAGGCTCAAAGCGAGGAAAAGAAAAGAAGAAGAAAAAATAGTTGGATGAGTTGATGAAAAAAATTATAGTTTATCCCCTTGTACTTTTGTTCGGGAGCCTGAACTTTGAAATTACACAGATATCCCCTCAAACTTTAAGGTATAAGTGCCACAGTTAAGTTTTTCATCCCATTTAACGGAAAATCCATTTTTCTCCAAAAAAATCAATTTATTTTATAAAACTAAACCAATATATATTTTATAAGCCCATACACATTTCCAAAAAAAAAAAACTTTCCTAAATACATACTCAATTGATGAAATCCTTAAATCGACAAACTCAATCTCTCATTTCACAAATCCATCGATTTACAAACCAATCCCATTAATAACAAACCAATCTCCCAAAAAGCAAATCCATTAATTTGCCAAAATCTTCCTAAGAAATGTTGTGGTGGCGACGAATTCTTCAAACCAAATATCTCAAAAAGAAAAATTCTTCAAACCAATCCTTCAAATTTTTGGATGATAGATGTTGTGACAATTTTTGGATGGTGGTGGTGGTAGGGATCTTGGTTTGTGGGATTTAAAGTCGAAGATGATGATTCCATGTGATATATGGATCGGGTGGTGGGCGATGGGTTTGGGTATGGATTGTGGTGGGAGAAGGAAGTAGAAGTTGGTGGTCATGGAGTGAGGTGTGGTGACTTCAGTGGTGGTGGTTGTGGATTTGCCTTGAGAATGGTTGTGGTGGTGGAGATGAGGACGTGATGAGTTCGATTTTGAGCATGATGACTTTTGTTTCTACATGGAGATTGAAGTCTCCCTTTGAAGTAAACCGCGATTGGGATTTGTGGGTTTGGTTGTGTTTGTGGTGTTGGTGTTTTGGGGTTGAGTGAGATTTGAACTTGTGCTTTCGGTTAACGGATCGTGGGCTTTAATGGTACATCAATGGCGATGGTGATAGGTTTTGAGACATCGATTCACAGAACAAGCACTTGAATCCACATGCCTCGATCGATTCCTTCTCCTCATCGTTGTCGGTGTCGCAATCGTCCCAAGCGTTGAGCTCCTCTTCTATTTGTTCTTCGTCGTTGTCCTCGTCATACTCCGTGTGTCGATTGGGTTCGCCGGCTGAATCCGCGCACATGGATGTGGGTTGGTCGTGGTGGTGGGTTATTGGTGGCGATTGATTTTTGGTGATTGTGGGTCGTCAATGGTGGGTTGTTTGTGGTAGTGGATTTTGGCGGTGTTGATTAGTTTGTGGCGACGATGAGTTGCGAGAATGAGGATGAAGATGTGTTTTTTTTTTTTTTTTTGGTCATTTTCTTTTTTTTAATGATTAAATTTGAATTTTTGAATTTTTGGGTAATAGAGTTAGGGTTTATTCGACGACAAGGGGGTATTTGTATAATTTCAAAGTTCAGGGGTTTAAATCCTCCCGAACAAAAGTACGAGGGGATAAAGTGTAATTTTTCCTGAGTTGATGTAATATAAAGTAAAAAATAGGGATGTTTTGATAGTTTTGTAGAGAAAAATATCCAAATATAGAAATATTGCATCTTTCGTGGGACATCCAAATTAAGAAAATGTTGCGTCTTTCATGGAACGGAGGGAGTAATTGTATTCCAGTATTGGTGTCTGTTAAGATTGTTAATGTTGAAGAACTAATTATCTAGGCTGATCCTCGGACTCTCAAACATCAGCATCTAATCCCTGATCCCTATCCTAAAGACCATCAGGTTAGCTCATTCTTTCACTTCTAGTGATCAGCAACAAAACAGACGTTCAATTCACAACCCCAGTTTTCGTCAACTAGTCTCTTCAGCTACATGATACAACAATGATAGAATTCCCACACACGAATACAATCCATCCATCCCTCTAGGAACACGAATAACACCATCGAAACTTCAAGAACCTAGCTTCCACAATCCTTCCCTTCACCAATAAAAAAACATTTTCATCACAAAAAAAACCTCAATTTCCATAATCAAAACCTAACAACCCCACCCCTCAGACACAACCACTCCACACCAATTCCACCAACACGAATAAAATCCACACAACAAACCACCACACCGATTCCATTCGAAACCCTAATTCCAATTCTCTCCAAATAAATCGAAACAACAACCCCCGTCTGAATAGGGCATAGGAAGTGCGAGATGTACGCAATCTTATTGACATGTTTTGGACAACATAGACTGTTTCCCAAAACCAATCAATCAATCAGTCAATGAATCGAGAAATTCTCTCAATAAAATATTCCCTCACCTTCGTGCTGGACGGATTGTCGTTGTCCGATCTGAGTCCGCTTCGCGACCGTGCGCGAAACGAAAACAATAAACTCCTTGACGCTGGATCGCTGGAAGTAACCGAAGTGGGAGACGTCGGTGGCATTGGCGAGCACGATCGGGTTCTCGTCTCCCGGTGTCGCTCGCAGGATCAGTATCGCCGTGATCTTCATCGTCGATATTCGCCGCTGGTGGTGGTGATGATTCTCCGCCGTTCGATCGAAGAGATGATGAGGATTGAGAAGAGAAAGGGATTTTGATTGAATAAAAGGGGGAGAAAGGGGAATCGAATTGGGTGCTTATTCGTTTGGTTGATTTGTTGGGAGACCCACGAAGCGAAGTGGGGGAGTCGTCACGGTGACACGGTATTATTCCATAGCAGCTGGAATGATTACGGAGATTATGATACTCTCACTTTTTCATAATATTTTTTTAATTTTATAAAAAATATAATATTATATTATCATTATATTATTAAATATATATTTTGAATAATTTCGTTATTCGTATTAATGATATAAACAAATTATGTCATTGTTTCAGGGTTGAAATATATAATTTAAATTATCATTATTATTTCACGATAATTTTGTATAAAACAACGTTTAATCGTCCCGCTGATGATTCGTAACTTGAATAATTTTATCGCAGATCTAAGTCAACGTTGTGTTTTTAATGAGACGTAGACAGTATATATTACTCCCTCTGTCCCATGAAAGATACAACGCTTTGACTTTTGACACTATTTCATATACATTTTGATTATCTTCGTTTTATCATTTGAAGACATAAAAAAGAAATTTTTTTAGCCCACGTTATATTACACAAAATAACTATCATTAACGTTTCACGAAAATTTTATATAAAACATCATTTGATCGTTCCACGAGACGGGTCAAAATTCATCTCGACATGTATGCGTAGTCAAAGTGTTGTAACCTTCATGAAACGGAGGGAGTATTTGTTGAATTTTGTAGAATTTGATGAAGAAGGAATATTTTTTAGAAATAGTGAGATTGTTGTGAGAGAAGATAGTGGATGATGTACTATAACAAAACATGATTGATTGATTTTTTTTTAGATTAAAGATTAGTTTGTGAACCTATACATAACTACACGGGACAAATATAATTCGATTTGACCTCTGTGGAGAAGATAAAAATTGAGAGCTAACCTTGAGATTTAAAAATTTTATTGAAATATATGTATTTATAAGATATACTAATAAGGTTTTTTTTTATCAACTTTGTAGTGAGAAATACCTATTAGTGTTCTTTTTCAAACTTATTTACCAAATGGTTGTACTTGACTTTAAAAATTACCATTTGGTTTGGGTTTTACAAAAACAAGAGCACTTTCTCGTATTTACCCATTAGCATTAACACCTAAATTATAAAACTCTATTATATTATAACGTCTCGACTTTTTTGTATTTTATCAAAGGAAATCACGTGGCATTACCGTTCGTTGTGGCTTGCTGTTTCAGTAAGGCATAATCAATTTATCCTAGCTTAGACATATGAAACAATTGGAATTATCATTAACTTAAACTGTTTTTCTCACTTATTTTATAGATACCCATTACACATAACCTTTAATCTCATCAAATCCTTCTTATGTCTTAGGAGTGATATTTTGCAGAATCTATGTGAGTTATTTATGGATGCATCCTCGTCTACTAGCGCACTCCACCGTCATACTCATTATCTGAAAAAGGAGAAAATAAAGGAAACAAGAAAAGAAAAAATTATCGTGAGTTATAGGATCTCAATAACATGCCAGCCCCCTTCCCAGCATTACTCCACGTCTAGCAGACTTAACTGTGGAGTTGTAAAGTGATGGATTATCAAAAATGATTATACACCTTATTGGCATAGGTAGTACTATCAAATCATTTAATCTTTTTCTTAGGATATGACACAAACTCCTATAACATAATAGGATATGCGTATTAAGACATACCCTTGTGAATGATTATTCACGTTATGGAGTTAAGCATATTTATTCGTATTTCTTGAAAAATCGTCATAGTAATATTACGTGGTGGTGTCAAGTTTTGAAAAAAATATTTGATACTTATTTTGATAATACATGATGATGATTTTATGTATTTATCATCATTAGAAGTGTTCGTAAATATTTAGGATTATTTCGAGGTCAAAACAGCTAATTCTTGGTTCAGAAGGTTACGAGACGACATTCCGACCTCTGGGACAGAAGTCCCGATTTCTGAAACGGGTGTTCTAACCTCTGGAATAAACATCCCGATCTCTGAAATGGGCGTCCCGACCTCTAAAACAAGCGTCCCGTCCTTTGTTATCTGATCAAATAGTAACAATCAAAATATCAACAAACGGCAACCAATCTGTTATCTGATCAAGAATATGCCAACTAATCTAACTAATTTTCTAATAATAAAGATGGATCAAGAAGCTTCAACTGATTCAATAGATGATCAAAGAACTATGAATGAACAAGGCGGTGTTTAACTAATCTATCAAACCAATGATCAAATAGTGTCTTAATTTAGATTCTTATTATCAGAGTCTTGATTTTGATAGATGAACAATTCAACTACTAACAAATCAACAGAAATGAAAGTAGAAATGAAAAACACATAATTTATAATGGTTCAGACTCAAATCAGTATCAACTAACTGATTTGAACTTAATTTACTCTTTCTCTTGTTAGTAGTGTGCTAACCAAGAAGGGAATTCACTAGATCAGCTTGGATAACAATTTAACAGATTGAGTTTTCAGGATCACTCAACAACCTTTACACACAGTTAGATTTCAACAAATCTGATGACAATCAATCTCCGCAAGATCCACCAAACAATCTCAACAGATTACAAAAGGTACACACTCACAGAGAATGAAGACTTGCAGCAATCAACGTCTTTACCATGATGTTCTTCAGTGAACCAATTCTTGATGAAGGCCAGAAAGTTTTCTTGGAGAGAAGAGACAGAGATCTTAGAGCGCTTTGATTCAAAATATGTATGCAGAATTGCGTACTTCGTTCTTATTTTCCATTTGTAGTCTTATGCCTTATATAGACATGGCTTGAAGGTTGAGGATTACTCTTCAATCAATCCCTAAACCTTTTTTATTTTTTTTTCAAGAAGTCCAGTAACGTGCCTACATAATTATGACCAGAAGTCAAGAAAGTCTTCCTACACCAAATACATGTCTCATAGATTACCCCTAGAGACTGATTAACATATCTGATCCGATGTTGGTAGTCTATAAACCTTCTTGAACCAATCTGATAATTGATCTGATCATAAGTGAAGTGGTACTCATAGACCCAGTGAATCAGACAAGATAATTTCAAAACCCTAAAGACTTATCTGTCTTAGAACAACTGTTCTGTCTAGAGTTTTCGCTGAAGACTTATCTGACCCCAAAACAACTGTTTTATCGATCAAGAGCTTTGTTTTGATTCTCACTGTCTAATATATGTCGTCTGACAGAGTACTTGTACACTATTAAAACGCTTCATCTCAAATGTTAATAATTTTTTGATTCATCAAATCCAGTAATGTATTTTCAAATATATAGTATAGATTTGTTAAAAGAGAAAATATTACAAGTAAATTGAGATTGTAAAAAAAAGTGTTACATGTTAATTGGGACGAATGTAGTATTATTTCTCTTTTTGATTTTTTATTTTTGTTTCATTATCTGATAAATATAAGTGTTTGTTTTTATTGTTGTTTGTGGGACAAATGAAAGGGAAATATAAAATATAAAATTTGAAAAAATAATTGTATTCTCTATTATCGGTTTGATCTTGATATAATATCTAATATCTTCTTTATAAAATCATTTTTTAGAGAATTACCAACTAGTTCTTTTTTATTTCATTAATTATCAATAGGTCATAATGAAAATTTTCATTATCAATTAGTTCATAAATTCAAATTATGATTTTATTTATCCTTAATCAAAATAAATAAATAATTTATTATTAATAAATTATAAATTATAATAATTATCATAAAATCCTAAATTCTAACCGCCGTTGCCACTTTCATCGGTCGCCGTCAGACATAAACAGTATTTATATATATAAATCAAATATGCAGATATAAAAAAAATGCTTCCCATTATATTTCAAGCAGTGCCAAGAAAACATTTTAATCCCTGGAGATCGATATACAAACGGTGCACTGTCTTAAAACACAAGCGTCGCGCCGTCGTGTGGTCGTCCTCCGCTCCTCATCGATCCTGGCCAACTGTTCTGTCCTCCTTTCTCTGATCCGTGTCTTAAGTATTAAAAAACAACTTCCTCGCGCACTGTTCGGTCGTCTCCCACGCTGTCCTCGCCCTCGCCACATTCACTTCAAACAACAACTCCCTCCTCTCCCTATCACCTCCGTGATCGATCCTCGTGCACTATCCGCCCATCCACAGCAGATCGTTGCATACTGTTCCACCCATCCGCAACAGATCCGTCGCTACGTGTCATTGCTCCGCGTTTCCATCATCCAATGCCTTAGAATTAGACTTTGATGCGGACTTCGAGTTTGAGTAATCGACGTAGGAGTTCCAGAGGAGGAAGCAGAGGCTCCAGATCTGGAGCTTGATCGGATTGAGAGTTTAGCGAGTAATCGATCGAATTGAGCGATTCGATTCGGACGAAGTCACACAACGACGGAGATCGAAGGAGAGAGGAATTAATGGTGATGTTGTGGGGGGAAATGGATATTGCGGTGAGGATTCCGGTGGGTGAATATGTGTCTGTAATTGATGGTGGCTTTGGAGAAGAAAGAGGAAATAAAATAATTATATTAAAAAAAGTATTAAATAGAGAAACAGATCAGAAAGGATTTTGATCTTTCTTTTGAAAAAATAATCATTTGATAAAAATAGATACAATCTATTAATAATTAAAAAAAAAAAACAACTTTCATATAATTTACACATCATTTTTTTTTGTAAATTGATTTAGATTCGTGTTATTGACTTTTTTTTTTTATTATAGATTTTGTTATCATAGTTTTGAACACATATATCAAACAATCCGTATATTTTTCTTGATTATTTTACATTGTAATGTGGAATAATTTTCATATCCATTATAAAGGTAATATGAAGAAAGGTTGCCGTCAAAACAAATGATGCTTGACTATACAAAACAATATTCTCTTTTGGGTTTGGACAATTTCAATTTTTGCCTGCTAACACTCCGAAGATCAAACATTACAACAATAACAATAAATCAAACTTTTATTTCATCAAATGGGGTCGGCTACATGAATACGACGGCGTCATTCCAATCTATCATGCACATCATCTTCTATAAGATTAGATAGGCCATATCATATTTTAAGGTTTTTCTCATGGTCTTTTTAGGTCTTCCTTGTTCTTTCTTGACATGTGCTAACTCGCAAGCTTCGCATCTCCTAACAAAAGTTGTGATTGATTTGCGTTTCACATGACCATACCATCTTAGTCGTGACTCCCTCATCTTATTTTCTACAAGAGGCACACCCACTTTCTGTCTGATAATTTCATTTCGTATCCTATCTACTCTTGTATGCCCACACATTCACCTTAACATTTTCATCTCGTTTACACTAATCTTCTATACATGCTACCACTTAATTGCCCAACATTCTGACCCATAAAGCATCGCTGGTCGAATAGCTGTCTTGTAAAACTTTCCTTTTAACTTGGTAGGTATTTTAGGATCACATAGCACCCCTGAAACGCCCTTCCATTTCAACCAAACTGTTTTAATCCTATGATCAATATCTGCATCAATTCCTCCATTTTTATGTAGCATCGAATCTAAATATGAAAGAATATGTTTTAGGGAGAGACTCTATTCTCAATAATACATTCTCACTATTTGTTTGACTACTCTCATTAAAGACACATTCCATATATTCTGACTTGGTTCTATTGATCCTTAACCCCTTACTTTCCAACGTCTCCCTCCAAGTCTCAAGTTTTTCATTCATTACTTCTTTCGTATCGTCCACCAGAGCAATATCATCAACGAAAAGTAAACACCATGATACTTCATCTTGTATATGCCTAGTGAGATCATCCATTACTAAGACGAAAAGGTATAGGCTCAAAGGTGATCCTTGGTGTAAACCCACTTTAATAGAAAAAGCAGTCGTTTCATCAACACAGGTTCGCACACATGCAACAACTTCTTCATACATGTCATTCACAATCTCGATATTTCCAAACATTACTACTAATAAAAGTTTCTATATGATGTTATTGAAGTTATCTCATGATAATAATTTATCCGAAAAGGACAATCTATCTATTTTATTATCAATTTCTACGAGACCACCCATGATATGATATGTCAGGGTGTTTTCGTCAATTCTACAGCTGATAAAAATCAAAAGGCACCGCATATCTCCTCCTTCCAAATCTTCCTCACCGCGCATCATCTCCCCTCTCCTCAGCCCCCTCTCAATAATGGCGGTCACTGTACCGGTTCCAATCACAGTACACACCCGCCTCTCGGCAACCTGAATCCACAACTAAATCCACAATGAAGTTTATCTTATATAGCTAGCAGTGTGTATTTATTGTGACCATTTTAGACTATCATATGTTTTACACTTCTCCTAGCTTCTTACTACGTGTTCCGCAGGATTTGCTATCGGATTGGATATATTCAACCACATTTTCCTAAACTAATCGATTGTTTTCCCCTGCTTCTATTAGAGGGAGTGCCAGGATGGCCAGTACTCCATGCTTGTGAATTGGGGCATTTGGTGATTGTTATTCTGCATTTCATTTTCAGTTGATAGGCATGTGATCTATACCTTCAGTGACTTTATCGTCCTGGTATGAATTGCCGCTCTATTATTTGTCCTTTTTTCTAGATGAGATTCTGAGGGATTGATTCGGTTATTCAACTCCTGTTAAATTACCTGATGGAATCCGATTTCACTTGTTCACTTTCTGCTTTCATAATGCATCAACCAACATAAACAATAAGCTAATCACTTAAGCAGAAAGTTATTAATAATAAGCTAATCACTTTCTGCTTTCTTGATGTTAGTGAGAAGCGTGTTAGTTATTAATTCTCATTCAAGTCATTTAAGATGTATTCTGTTGTGGATCATATGTATTGTGGATGCTAGATTTTCATACATAAACTGATTTAATAATTTTTCTTTGCATATAAAACATCCAGGTTAGGAGAAACCCATAACTTGGCTTCGACCATTAGGCTAAGTGGAGCACGATAGAAGGCTTGATGAGAACGAACCTTGCAGCTACACCTATATTAATTAGATGAGGTACTTTCTAATCTTCATCTTATGTCTTTGCAAAAGTTTTAAATTCTCGGACTACTGGCAAATATGCTGAAGCTCTCATATTGTGAGATATGACACAAAATTTAAGACACTGTTCTACATTTTGTTGCTTTTAGAATAGCCATTGGACAGATGAAATAATATATATTCTTAGTTCGAAATATCATTCCATGATTTTAATATGCATATATTAATCAATTCAATTATCATTGAGGGGTTCAATAATCATTGAGGGGTTCAATAATAATTTCACTTTCAATATATTTAATAATCAACATTAATAATTATAAAAAAAGAAAAAAACTATTTTTTTTCTTTTGTAGTTCATAGATATTATCAATCCTTTATATATGTCATGACAAAAAAATATGTGTGTAAATATTTTGGACATTAGTGTTAATTATTGTGAGAAAATAATACAAATGAAAATATTTTACTACAAAAAATCAAGTTGGCAAAAGAAAAAAGCCAAAAATTTTTATATCATATACTATAACAACTCGATCTAATTCATGATGTGATACGATTAATTTGATAATTACAATCATTTTAATACAAAAAATAGAGTAAATATCATGATAATTTTATATAGATTATATTATAGAAGATATATACATCATATTGTTTACCCAAAAAGAAATTTTATGAAAATATTTGACAAGATTATCAAACATAAATGAAATACCTAAATAATTTAAAATCTATTTTAATAATATTCGTTTTATATTCATGTTGTCCTCTTTTCACATTACAGTATTTAAAACTTCATTAAAGAAAAAAAAAAGAATCATTCACTTTCCCCCCCATATTTTTCGTCTATTCATTTGATTTTATCAAGTTAGTTCATGAATTTGACCATCGAATGGATAGAAAGATGACAACATTTAATTTGTAATAAAAGATATCTTGGTTCTTACTGGTAAATTTTTTACAAGTGGCACGAGTAGAGGTCTTAGGTAGTCACTGTCTGCTTACCTTGATGGTAACGGGCGAAGATTGTCATCAAAAGGTAACGTTTAGGTTTCGTTAAACTTGATGGTAATGTTTAGTTTTTATTTAGCTTGATGGTAACATTTAGATTATTCGTTAGAGTTGACAGTAACATTTAGTTTCCGTTAATTATGACGATGCATAATAATATACCCGAGAGTATATTTATATGCATTGGAATTTGTGCAACGTAGTCACGAGTCGTGACTGATGTAAAATATTACGATTATTAAGTATTGGGTGATGTGGAATGCTGTTGTGTGGCGTGTGCTGGGTTTTATGTGTTGTGTGGTGTGTTCTGTGTGTTGAGTGCTGGGTGTTGGGTGTTGGATTCAATGTGCCGTGTGCTGGGTTCTGTGGGCAATGAATGGTGTGGAATATTTATTTGAAATTGATAAATATTTGATAATTTCTCCGATGTCTTGTTTGTGCATGGTTCGGAGTGGTGGGAGTCGGGATCAGTTGTGTTAAATACTGACGAATAATAATGAGTGTTGTGGAATGGTGTTGCGTGTTGTGTGATGTTTTCTGAGCGTACTAGTAGGTGATGGACAATGTTTGGAATAGATAAAATTTTATAATTTGTCTGATTTTTGATTGGTCACTGTCTGGTTAGCTGTGAGTCTCGATCGGTGATGTTACACTATGACTAGACCTGCTGGTATGTATTGGACTAACCAGGAGGGATATGATTGCGTATCCATCTAGCATGCATGCAGCAATCTAGGGAGATCATTTTGATTTGATGAGAATCTCACTGCAAGAGATCAGAACTTCAATAAAGGTTCGTACTGGATGACCCATGCTATGAAGAGAAAAAGGAAAGGAAAGTATTTGTCCTAAGTCACAAGGATACATGTGAGTTTGGTATGCTTTGTGTAGTGTTGGTGTGGGTCGAGTCACACTATGTGTTTGTTGGGTGTGGTAGTTCTGATTGGTTTGGAATTGCTGCGGGTGAAAGGAGTCGGGCGTGGTTTGTGTTGTCTGGATTTGATGACTGGCTGGTGACTGTCTTTTTGATTTTTTTGTTATCGGGTGTCGATATCTGTTTGATGGCTCCGTACCTTTGGTTTATCTATTGTCAGGTTCTGATGACTGTTTAATGGCTTTGTGCTTTTGATTTCTGTGATAATTTCTCTCTGCTGTATGGCTTTTGAGATTTTGTGTGTAGGAGTAATGTGTATACTCTCGTAAATCCCCTGGAAAGGGATACCGTGCGTTACTAAGCTTTTTTAGCTCACGGTTACTTGTTTTTCTTTCTTTCTATTTTTGTTTTTTTTTTTTTCTCCTGACATGATAAATAGCTATGGGATGAATTAGAAAGCGAGAATGCATGCATGTACAAATCCATCTAGCTTTGTAAAACTGGGATTTCATTTTGGAGTAGAAATAATTTAGTATTAGAATTTTTGTAAATGAATTATTAAGAGATTAATATTGATGGTATTATCATTTGTTTCTTATGCCTAAACCTGGATAGTTGTTCCAGCCTTGCTGGGGGCGGTGGGCCTAAGCGACGATAACGCCATGTGGTTTTCCTGAATCAGTTCAGGAGAAACGGGGGCGTTACAGTTGTACAAGGATGGTAGAGCATTATAGCTTCATCACGGAACTATAGAATCAAAAACAAGATTGGACTATAAAGGTAAGAGTCACCAAAATGTGACAGGGAGTCCCGAAAACACCTGTCGAGAATAATTCATATGTTGTCTTCATTGATGAACAGGTTTGTAACAACTGTGGAAGATCCAACATCCAGAAGAAAAATCAATACAAGAGATGAAAACGAAAAACAGAAACTGTGGAAGAAATCCTAGAAGCGCCAGATGGGGTAAGTCCTCAACATACTAACTTGAAACATTTAGTATGAACATATGTAAAGATTCGAAAAATTTGAGATAATTTATTTTCTCAAACAATAACAAAAATGTATATTATTGAACGTCGTAATTTATATAATAAGGTTATAAAATTCGTTTGTAAAAAATCATGACTAAAATATAGTAAGGATCCGAAAAATTTCGTAGAATTTAGTTTCACGATAATTAATGTGAATAGTAAATAATCGTATGTTATAATTTATTTATGGGGTTAAAAGACTTGTTTGACGATATAATAAGGAAAGAATGTAAAATATGATTGAAATGCAACCCTTATACATAAATACAGAAAAATACGGTCTTAATACGAAAATATCGTATTTATACAAAAATGACCTAAACCTAATTTTGGCACTTATTTTCTTTATGTCAATTTTTATTCCACCTAAATTAAATTATGTATCCACTAAATATCCACTAATTATCCACTAAAATTATTTTTATTAATTTAGCTTCCTATAAATACAAGCTCTCTTCTCCTTGAAAAATTTTCTTACAAACATAAAAACACTCCTCATCATGTAAGAGAAGAGATAAGTAAAAGAAAACAAGGAGTGTTCGAGGAGAATGAGAGAAGTTAGGGTTATAAGACGACGAGTATCCTTCATTAATAATAAGAGAAGGTGATCATCTTACTTAGAAATTTTATGGAAACCATAGGCTCTGTGATAAATTTCGATTTTAATATATGTTGAATATTCACATATCTTATTTTTTATAAAGTTTATAGATCATAATTTCGAGTTGTGAATCTCATGATATAAATCAAAAGGTGCGGATATGTTAATTTGTATAAATTGATTACAGGGATCACTTTGTGATTTGATCTGGAATTACACAGAAAGAGTTAGAAAACGAACCTTATATCAATAGAAAGCCCTTGAAGTTTAGTTTCTAGAATAGTATAAAAATCTGGATTTGAAGTTGTATGCAAGGATTTATGTACTGATTAGTGAAGTAAGGTCAAACTGTATGATCTAACATAAAATATAAACTTGAACGAATAAACTGCTATTAGTGGTAAGGTTTCATGATGAAAATTCTAATTCTATGGAAAGATTATAGGTCTAGTTTATTCAAAATTTTATGAAATAATTTTTGGAGCTTTATACGAGAAGTTATAGATTTAAACGTGTCGAAGGGTCATGTTGGACAGAATCCAAAAATGAATCTTTTTGACCCCGAAACAACTCCAAATATTCACAAACACTTTTAATGATGATAAATATATAAAATCATCATCATGGATTATCAAAATAAGTATCAAAGTGTTTTCTCAAAGCTTGACACCACCACATGATATTATATGATGATTTTTCAAGAAGTACGAACAAATATGCTTAACTCCATGACGTGAAGAATCATTCACAAGAGTGTGTCTTAATACGCGTATCCTATTATATTATAGGACTTGGAGACGCTACTCATTATCACTTAAGGACGAGGCTGAGCATATGCATGTGAAGAACTATGATAAAAGGTAACTTTTAGATTTATTGTGTGTGATGATGCATATTATTATACTATGAGTATAATAATATATATTGGAATGTTTGGACGTAGTCACTAAATATGGCTGACGTAAAATACTGACTGCAACTACTGTGTGTTGTGTACTAAATTCTGAGTGCTGTGGAGTGTTGTTACATAGTGTATGTTATGCCTTATTTGCTGGTATAATGAGGGTGAATGTGTGAAAGGAGTGTAAATCCATAATTGATGAGTTAACTTCGTGACATAAAATACAAAGAGCGCTGTGTGTGTCGCATGTGTTAAACAGTAACTTGATGGTGACATTCTTTCATCGACCTTGTGAGGTCGTTTTGGTATGAGGGTATCTCACTGTGGGAGATCCTGGGCTCCGGTTTGGCTGATCCCCTTTGGCGGATGTCCCTTTTGCTAAAGTTGAAGAGCGCTTATGAAATTGAATAAATCTTACCAAGGACACAATTATAACATTGAGGATATCTATTGTCTGTCGTCTCTGTGTGATTGATATAATGATAAGTATAACAAAGTCTTGAGTGAACTGTTGAGTGCTGCAGTGCGTGAGACTTGGACTGGGATCTGTTATGTCACAGTGTCATTGTCTCAATTTGTTTGATATGGAGGTCTTGACTGTCATACCATAAAGGGCATGACGGTAGTAATGGCGTTGATATTGTCTGGAGTGTCGATGGACGCGTAGTCTTGAGCGTTGTTACGTGGTGTTAAGTGTGCTTATGTGATTAGAATGAATTATTGGTATGTTTATGATGATAATTTTCAATGACAGATTAGCATGATAATTCTAGAGTATTGGAACAAAGGATCTAAGTGATCATTTTCCTTTTCTTTTATTGCCTTTTCCTCTTATGTAACCCTTGGTAAGGGGGCGACACGTAATTGAGCGGCTATAGCTCACTGTTACTATTTTTTTTGTGTCTTTTTTCTTCTCTTTGTCACAGGAGTAAGACTTGAAGGAGAAGTGTGACTTAAGATTTGATGTTAGATGTAGCTTATATATGAAAGGTATTCTGATCTTAGAAAGAGATGTAAATTTTGCTACAAAGGTGATATTCTGAGTTATGATTAAGTGCATCAAAAGCTTTTAAACGAATGATGTATAAGTGAACTTATCTTAATTCTTATGACTAAAACAGGAAGTATAGTTTTTGCATAACTGAGACGTTGGACCCAACGACAGTGACGTCATATGTATCATTTATAAGTAATAGGAAGTCGGGGCGTTAGAATATCACACTTATGTATAAACAAGTCAAATGCATCAGTACCCTAAATATTATATTTGGCAACAAGGAGAATTCATATGCACATGCGAAGCTACCATAGCTGAAGTCAATGATAATATCCCATGGTACTACGATGCATGCACTAAGTGCCGACGAAAAGCAAGACAAGTTGAAGGAGCAATAACATGTGACTGTTCTCCAACCAAAACGATAATGTACACACAAATGTATGTGAAAAATTATTGGTTACATACACTACTACGTGCACTTTTACAGCTTACATGCCTGATTCATAGCATACACTTTCTCACCAAATACTGGTACAAAATACTGCTTGCCATCAAGGACTCCATCATGTCACGGGGTTAGAATTTCGCTACTCATGCGGCACTCAAACTACTCACTCCTTCGCTTGAGCTCAGCCTACTCGTCACCCAAAAGTCATGTTTGAGAACACAAGAGAGTTTGGATTTGGAAACAAGCTTGTATTGAGAACACGTGGGAACTTACAAAAAGCTTTGAGAGTTTAAGAGAATGGAATGTCTTGGATGACTTGGGATGGTTTGACAAATGAGCCTTGCCCCTTTATATGCACCTTCATGGAGAGTTCTAGACTTGGCATTTAGACTCTTTCATTCCTTCTCCTATGTACAAGAATTCCGGAGAACCCTAGAGTTCTCAAGAAAACTCTAGAAAAGTATGAAATTGTCTAGAGAAATGTGGAGAACTCTAGACAATCCTTCAATGCGAACCTCATAAATTAGCCCGTCCGCGACATACTCCTCCACCTATGTCGCGAACGTCCTCATCGTGATGCACTTGCATGACTCGGTCCTTTCCTTGAGTCGTCGCGAGAAGTCTTCGAACACCCATCTTGTCGTCTTGGTGCGTGTTCCTTCGCCAAGACTCGTGAGATCTTCTTTGGCACCTCCTTTGCCGTGTGAGAGATCTCACCTTTCCCCAAGTGAGTAAGTTCCTCACTTTTGCTTCCCTTCAAGAGTTGCGTGGTTGCGACCTTCCTCGCTTGAGCCTTCTTCGCTCGCCGCACCATCGAAACCACGCAAACTCCATCATCCTTCACTATGTGTAAAACATTAGCGAAGGGGATTGGTATCGCCTTCACACCCTCGATGAAGTCGATGCCAAGCACCAAAGAATAGTCGTCTATGGGAACGACCGTGAGATCCACTGATCACTTCCAATCGCCAAGGCAAAGCCGCACGTCACGGGCCACGCTATCGATTGGTTCGGCCTTCGAGTTCACAGCCTTGAGCATGCCTTGCTCTTTGTCGACTCGAAGTCTAAGTCGCTTTGCCTCTCCCCGCGAGACAAAGTTATGAGTTGCCCCGGTATCAACCAAGGCATGAGTCGTGTACGATCTGATCACCGTATCGACGTACATCAACCCTTTGGATGAAGACTTCTCCTCCGTGGTCTTCACCGCATTAAGGATCCTTGGTGAAGATTTCTCCCCCGTGGTTTTCATCGCATTAAGGATCCTCAAAGATCCCATCTCTTGCACAGGTTCCTCCTCCACCCGAGCAACCATAGCCGTGAGAGCATTCTTCTTCGGTCACTCCCGAATTAAGTGGGGGCCATCGCATAAGAAGCATTTCACCTCCCCTTGGACTTCCCCGTGTCCTTGGATGTGCTCTTTTTCCTCCCTCTTTGCTCTCCTCTCTTTGAGTCACTCCCGCTAGCGAAACTCGAAGTCGGCTTGATCCCGTCGTGGCTCTCTCCTCCACCTTTCTCGGAATCACTCCTCGAATCCCTACCCCTTGGAGACTCGCTCCTCTTGAATTCGATGAAGGATTCCGCCGTCGCTATGGCCGCCGTAAGAGTTAGAACACCCCGTCTTTGTAACTCTTGTTATGCCCACGGTTGAAGTCCATCCTCGAAGTAGATGAGTTTGTCTTCCTCGGACATGTCGTTGATTTGGAAGAGCAACTCCGTGAATTGCTTCACATACTCCCGAATTGTGCCCGTATGCCTCAACTTCCGAAGTTGTCTCTTGGCTTCATGTTGGTAATTCTCGTGATAGAAGTGGAGTTTGAGATCCTTTTTGAAGTCATCCCAGTTTTCCATAGTGAACGTTCCCGCTTGAACGTCACCGTAACGACGACGCCACCACATAGTCGCCGTGTCGAAGAGAAACATGGCCGCGCTCTTGATCTTCTCCTCTTCTTCTTTTATGCCCAAGAGATCAAAGTATCTTTCCATGTTGAAGAAGAAGGTGTCGACCTCCTCGGCATCGCGTTTTCCCGAAAAAGGCTTTGGCTTAGGGGGCTCGAACCGCGCCATCTTCCCAAAGCTTGCACCTCTATTCGCTATGGCCCCCTTGCATAGCGATGTTTCTTTCCTCAAGACCCTTATCTCCTCTTGGAGGGTTGCCATCACCGCATGTACCTCCTCCATTTGTGCTCGGAACTCCTTGCGAAGAGTGTCCAAGCATGAGTTGAGAGTACCTTGCAACACACCTCTGAGGCAGTCCTCCCGAGCCTCGATAACATCGTTGCTAGGCACATCTTCCTCCAACCGATCTGCCATCTTAGCCACGATCTCTTCCATCCGCGAGAGTCATAACTCCATGGCCGCTTGAACATTTTTCGACTTTCCCCTTCCTTTGCGCATGGTTACATTTGCGGTGTTCACCTCCTCGGGAATTCCATGCTCGACAACGCTTGAATCCGCCATCTCTCGAACGAACCTGCTCTGATACCAACTGTCACGGGGTTAGAATTTCGCTACCCGTGCGGCTCTCAAACTATTCACTCGTTTGCTTGAGCTCAGCCTACTCGTCACCCAAAGGTGAGGTTTGAGAATGTAAGAGAGTTTGGACTTGGAAACAAGCTTATATTGAGAACACTTGGGAACTTACAAAGCTTTGAGAGTTTACGAGAATGGAATGTCTTGGATGACTTGGGATCGTTTGGCAAATGAGCCTTGTATCTCTTTATATAAACCTTCATGGAGAGTTCTAGACTTGACATCTAGACTCTTCCATTCCTTCTCCTACGTACAAGAATTCCCTAGAGAACTCTTCCTAACTCTAGGGAATTCTAGAGAATTCTGGAGAACCCTAGAGTTCTCAAGAAAACTCTAGAAAAGTATGGAATTGTCTAGAGAAATGTGAAGAACTCTAGACAATTCTTCAAAGCGAATCTCATAAATTAGCCCATCCGTGACAACTGGCTCTACTTCAATCGTCTTATTCCTAGAGAGGGCGAACAATTAGTTGGGATCCTTGCCACTCGGCTAATAGTAAATGAAACACAGGTATGTTATGAACTACAAGTCCTTAACTTCAACCTCCGTAAGCTGAATCAACTATCTTAAATGTCTAGGGAGGAATGACAACCCCGAACGAACTAAAGAATCTGATTGGTCTTCGCTTTATTTTCCAACTGAAAATCAGAAAATACAATATGCAAACTGGACGTGAGGAGTACATTATCTGTAACATCTCGAATTTTCTGATCTTTTCATAGGAATCCACGTGATATTACTACCGTTGGGTCCAACGTCTCAGATAGGCAAAAACCATACATCATGCCTTAGTCATAGGAAGGGAAGATCAATTATCATGGTGAGCTCAAGAACGGATTTTCAACTGGTGTCGGCTCTTGCAGTGCAGAAATTATTGTGAAAAGGCTGTCAGGGTTATTTGTGCAGCATGGAAGAGTATGTAAGAGAAATAGTCAGACTACATGGAGCTCCAGAATCCATTGTTTTTCTAAAGGGCCTTTGGAACAAGATAGAATTTCAGCACCGTCTTTCACCCAGTTTCGGATGGACAAACAGTACTGTAATACTCGAGAAATTTGGGAGTTTTGAGACAAATATATAACGTTACGATTTTAAAAACAAATCGTACCAAAAGGTTATATATT
>JAOVYX010016517.1:0-24448 GCA_035668315.1 Drosera spatulata
CATTTCACTTGGTATAACCAACAAGGTGGCAAGTCGTGGATGAAAATCAAACTTGATCGTGCCATGGGTGATCAGAATTGGTTTGAGACCCTTGAAGCATCAAATGCATATTTTTCTAGTCATGATATTTCAGAACATTAACCTGTGTCATGGGAGGAATAAAAAGACCAAAACTTAACTTCAGATATTAGAATATGTGGGCGTAAAATCCAGATTTTCTGAATGTGGTGAGGGAAGGATGGAGTGTTCAGATAGGAGGATGTGATATGTATAGGGTTTTTCAGAAGCTTAAAGCGTTGAAGCAGCTTCTTCATGTGCTACATACTCAAAGTATGTCTGGTATCAGCTTTAGGCTTAGAAAGGCTAGGGAGAAGTTACACTAGATCCAAGAGGAGTTTAAGATAAAATTTTTGAAAGAGAGAAGAATTCTCATGCAGAATTAGATAGAGGAGGTTAAAAGTCTAGCAGCAGCTGAGGAGGATTTTTTTGAAGCAGAAACTTAGAGACTCATGGTTCAAAGACAATGATAGGAGCTGCAAGTTTTTTTTTGATTTGATGCGGAGCAGAAGAAGGAGAAGTTGGGTTTACAGTATCATAAGGGATGATGGACAAAGGGTGACAGAAGAAACTAAGATTCAGATGGAATTCTTGAAGTTCTACGAAAACTTGCTTGGGACGGATTTTCATAGAAGTGATATGATTGATCATACTATTATGGGCATGGGGGAGGTTGTCCATAGCAGTATGCAGTAGCAACTGGTTGTTCCATTTTCTAGAGATGATGTTAAGAATGCCATGTTTGAGATAGCTGAGGAGAAGGTTTCTGGTCAAGATGGATACACATCTGCTTTTTTAAAAAAGCATATACAAGATAACACAATGCAAAATCTTCACAACTTCAAGCGGATATGTACACAAACGGACACAGAAACACTACTTCCAACTGGAGTGTATCAATTACTTCCCAAATAAATATACAGGATCCACACAAGGAATCAGCAAGCTAACCTAAAACCGAACCGAATCCATTAACCTAAAACCCACAAACCGAACCAACAAACCAAAAGATGTGAAGAATTCAAACCTAAAACCCAAGCATCGAACCCATTAACCTAAAACCCAAAACAATTTCAACCCAAATCGATGTGAACAACACATACCCGAGCCAAATCTCCCGCTGAAACCGACTGGACAACGACCAAATCCCCCGATGTGAGATTCCCGTTCAGTGCATGTGTGAAAGGATGCTTCAGTGAGACTCAGAAAGATTGAGGGAGAAATGAGTGAAAGTGTGGTGAGCAATGAAACTGAGTGAACACGCTGAACAAATGAGAAGAAGCAGGGAGAAATGAGTGAACTTGGCGACTAATCACGAACTTAGTCGCCAATTTGGCGACTAAACATCACCTTAGTCGCCCAATTGGCGACTAAACATCACCTTAGTCGCAAATAGCGACTAAAAATCAAATAGTCGCTATATGGTTTACACAACTCATCAAAGAAACTTGGCGACTAACAGCGAACTTGGACGCGAATTTAGCGACTAACATGGAACTTGGTCGCCAAATTGGCGACTAACATGGAACTTGGTCGCCAAATTGACGACTAACATGGAACTTGGTCGCCAAATTGACGACTAACATGGAACTTGGTCGCCAAATTGGCGACTAACATGGAACTTGGTCGCTAATTTGGCGACTAAGATCGTTATTAGTCGCTATTTTTCAGCATTTTTTTTTTAATTGAAGCATTTGTATTGGCGATTAAAAGACAAATTTTAGTCGCAAAAAGGGCGACTAAATTTTCTTTTTAGTCGCTCGTGAGCCTGGTGTTTTGTAGTGCATGATGCGACTGCCATGTGAAGTACATAGTAATGTTAGTGTAATTCGTCACAATTTGTTTAACTGTTTCAAGTCATTGAACGCCTAGAACAACATCTGCTCCTTGTAGTTACAATACATATAAGTCCACATAAAAATATTCTATTTACAGGAGAAGAGGAACATTCCAGCATACCCCCGTACATGATAGTGCTTCTCCATTCCAACTTGTACATGGAATGTGTTTGTGGAATTGATCAAGAGGGATAAAAGTTGTGCCATTGCGATAATAATAAAGTTATTTGTGCTATGAGAATATGCACTGGTTGAGAGAAAATAATATTATTTCCGTCCCACATATTTACAACTTATATATATTTTGTATTATTCTATACGTATGAATACAAGTCTCGATTTCATATGAAATCATGTTTGATCATCTCGCAATATGTATTAAGTTGAATACGTAACTTACATAAACATTGATGTTTCACGATAAATTTTCAAAAAATTAAATCCGATCGTCGTTGTACGCGTGTCAAATTTTATATCGATACACGTTGCAAAATTTCTGAGACGGAGGGAGTACCTCTTAGTTGCAGTGATTTGGAAGATCGATAACCAAACGACGCGTTAAAGTTGATTTTTGGTTTAGGTTCAGGCTCTTGGTCCGTAAACATGTTGTCTTCTTCTACAGTGCCTTCTAAATATATGATTTTATGTCCAAAGACATATTTTACGTCACAGTTATAGTATAACCCTTTATCTTGAAGGTCCTGAATTTCTCTAGCAGTTAATCAATTGATCAGCAAGTTAGGTTGTGTGATTCTGTGCTTGTAGCTCAAACTTGTGATGTTATCGGCTGTGACAACTGACATCGTATTGACCATGATCCAAAAGTGGTTCTCTCATCGGCATATAGATCTTCAAATATTCTATTCAATACAAAAGCATCATGTAGATCTTGAGGTCTATGGGCAACGACTGCTCGACCAATTCTTGGTTAGGCCTAAAATAAATGCACTAGTTAAGAAAGTTGTTGGGAAACCTTGTACTTTGCTAGAAAAATCTTCAAACTCTGATTGATAGTCCAAGATGGATCTGTTTGTGTTAGTTTCAAAAGGTGTCCTTTCGAATCATCATATTTTGTCGGACCAAATCGTCGCTTTATTGCTATTACAAAAGCATCCTAAGTCTGAACTATCTAGAATAATTTTTTGGTACCAACGCAAGGCCCGGAGATCAAGGTGCATTGAGACCAAGAGAAGTTTGTCCGCTGCAGGTGTTTCATAATAAATATTATTGAGTGAAACCCATGATGCATAAAAATTGAGTGATACGTAAAATATAGTCTTAAAATATCTCAGTATGTACCATGACAGAGGCAGGTCTGAATGGAAAATGAGCCTGCAATGGATGTGCAGTAAGACTGGTTCAGAGAGGAATACAGTAAGGTTGGTTCAGGAACGAACACATTAAGGCTACTTCAAAGAACGTAGTAAGTCTGACAGCATTGAGGCCATGAGTAAAGGGACAGTAAGGTTTGGGTGTTTGGGCTTCTATAATAAGGAATGAGTGATCCTGGATTGCTTCTGATTGAAGAATGTTATTACAGCAAGGCTGAAGCACAATAAGTTTAAGTTCAAAACAAGGGTCCAGATAAAGGAAAGATGGATCTTGAATTGTTTCTATGAGGATACTGCAGTAAGGCTGAGGACCAGTAAAGCTGAGTTCTACAGAAAGGTTCAGAAGAAGTCAACGTTCATAGGTTGCCTTTTGTATCATGTCAGTGTACTTTTTCGCATCAATATCAGAGGTCATGGGTTTGTTAATATGGTTTCAGGATGGCATGAAAGTGACGTTCTCAAGAAAGGACAAGTTCAACAACGGTTAAAAATTTGGGATTGCCTATAAATACAGGGGAAATGCCCAAGATCTAAAGACCTCTGAATTATTTAATCTCCTTTGCTCTGAAAGACAAGTACAATAAGGCTTCAAGTGGACTGAGAAAAAAATTGATAACTGAAGATTTGAGACAACTTTTGAAAGCAGAGTTGAGTAGCACTAGTGTTAGACAAACGATTTTAAGAGGTTGTTTCGAGTCTTGTTGAGGAGAAGGAAAGATATTGCAGTCGGTTTGTATTGTCATATACATGTTGTAAAGTGACAAGTTCATTGCGAGCTTAAAAGAATCACACGTAATGCTATCCACTGGATTTATCACATTGATAATCAAATAAAGACCGCAGTAAGGGATATAGTCATATTTTACCTATATACTCTAATCAGTATAAAAACCTGTGTGTTTTGACGTTATTGCTTTCATTATCTTTAACCATATTCCTAATCAACTTCGACCAACAATAAACTAAAAGGAACCAACGTTACTATAGTAAGGTTCTGCATTACTGCAGTAAGATAAAAGACAACTCTACTGTCTAATTAACTTTTGTTAGTTTGACAGTAAGGTTCGAAAGAGTCATTATTCACACACACACCCCCTCCAGTCTCATAGCGAGCTACATTCTGACTTTCAATTGGTATCAGAGCCAACCTTTCTTGGCCTAAGAGCTTTTGGAAAGGAACTCTACTTTATTTTAGTTTGCAAAGAAGTTACTAATCTGTGTTTTAAGAATGGCAGGTGCAAGTAAAATGATCAATCCATATGATGGCCATCCTCCTCTGTTTCAAGATCACAAATGCAATCATTGGAAGACCAGAATGATGTTTCATTTTAACCAAGCTGATGAGCGAACGAGAAAAACTATCCTTGAAGGGAGATTCATTGCGCTATGGGTCCTTCTATGGATCCAAATGATAGAGGGGAACTTGTCCCCGAAAAGAAAAAAGATTTCTCTGAGGAGGACAAGGAACTTATTCAGGTTGACAGACGAGCCTTAGGGATAATTGTAAAATATTTAGGCAGTGATATGCTTGAAATAGTCATACATTGCAAATGAGTAAAGGAGACATGGGATGCCTTGATTATGAGAAACAATGGCACAGATGAAATCCATGAGAACAAGTTGAATCTTCATATTCAGCAATATGAGTTTATAAAGATGAATGACAATGAGACATTGACAGAATTTTTTGACAGATTCAACATTCGCGTAGATACTCGGAGGGACCTTGGGGGGAATATTTCTCTTCCAAAGGCTCACTTGAATTTCTGAGGTATCTCACCCCTGAGTTGGACACCAAGGTCACTGCAATAAGGGAGTCGAGGAAAATGGACCAAACCACTCTTTCTATTCTCTATGGTGTCGTGTTGACTTACAGCTTGGAGATCGAGTAGAGAAAGACTCAGGTGATGGACCAAAAAAAAAAAAAAAACAAAAAAAAAGGACATCTCCCTCAAAGCTCAAATCAAAAGCTCAAAGTAAAGGATTATTGAAAATGAGTCTTTTGACTAACAGTCAGAAGCCTCAAGTGAGGAGTTGGCCATGCTAAGCAAACCATTCAGAAAATATTTCAAAAAGATGGGGCCCAACAAAAACTCCATTGCACCAAGGGACTCTAAGCTCACATGCTACAACTACGATAAGATAGGGGCACTTTGCTGCTCAGTGCAGGAAATCTGCAAACAACCCTGCTACAAAGAAGAAGTCAGAGCAGCAATCTCAAAGAAAGTCTTTTAGAAAAGGGAAGGCTCTGGCAGCTAGACGTGACAAACTTCGACCCAAACCAGTAGGCACCCGCGACACCCGCAAAAAGATTGGGTATTGGGTCGAGGATTTATGGCCCAATAGAAACTGGGTCTTTTTACCCATGGATAAAATTACCCAACCCATTATGACCCAACCCATGGGCACCCACACTTAACCTGCAACCCGCTACCTCTTCTCACATGTTTACATTTTAATTTTCATCTAATGTAATTAGTTAATAAAAGATATATTTAATTTTGATAAGATATTGTGGTTTACATATGTAGAAGTTACCTATATTTAATTCAATTTTTTTTTCCAATTTGATTATCATATTGATTAATTAGATGCTTGCTGTTTTCATTTGCAATGAAGATTTTCGTAACGTTTATGAAAATATTCCTTGACCTTTACTATTTGTTTGAACTTTTGGATTTACTGTAATTTTGTAATGAAAAATTTCATATTTGTTATGAAATTTTCAATGACATGTATTTTCATTAATTATAGTTTTCTATTTCTAAAGCTATTGGGTTGGGTTCAGGATCCGTTACCCGCAACAGGCGGATAATGGGTCGAAGATTTAGGATCCAATAAGATTTGGGTCTTTTTACCTACGGGTAAAATTACCCAACCCGTTAGACTCACGGGTCGGATGACCCAACCTAACCCGTTTGCCAGGTTTACTGACAGCAAAAACGTGAAATGACACAGAGTCAGACAATGATGATGCAGCCTCTGAAGCCCCCTCTATAGCTCAAAAGTCACTCATGTGTCTCATGGCACGAAACAGTGATGAGATATATGATCTTGACATTGACACCATCTCTAAGGAAAAGATGAAAGAAATCATTCTCGAACTCACTGAGAAAACTTACAACTTGAATAGAAACTTCATGGTTCTCATGGAGAAGAGAAATCGATTGAGAGATGAGCTTGCAGCAGCCAATGAAAGGGCTATAGAAGTTGACAAGCTCGAATTACATTCTAAAATAGTCCAAGAGAAACTTAAGTCTATCTCTGGACTTCGTGAAGTCACTGAAGTTGAGGTGTTCCACCTAAAAATGAGAATATGGAACTCAAGCTTCTGATTGACAATGGAATTGAAGAACAAAAAATTTCAAGGAAATTCATTTTATTCAGAACAAGAACTCTACAGTTGATTTAGGCTCTTGAAGTAAGGTTGAGACTTCTAAGAAGTCTCAACTCACAAAACCATCCTCTAGTAGTAAGGTTGGGACTGCAAAAGGGTCTCAACATATTCGTCCTTCATCTGATAAGGTGATAGGTAACCCCATTCCATCTAAAATCAAAAAGACAAAGAAGTCCCTTTCTGTAAAGGACAGCAAACAAGTTCCAACTCTACTGCCCAAGCAAAGCAGAAGAGTGCTAAAGAGCTTAAACAAAGGAGATCAAGTAGAAGAAAGGAATCTCAACTTTTCTCAAAACCCCCCTCTTCTACTTGCTATAGAATCAACCTTTGCCACATCCAAGGTTGTGGCCAACATTGATTCCTTACCGTACTGTACCATAGAGAGATGGTACTCTGCTACACTTCCATTGTAGCAGGGTGAACCCTTCTGCACCACTCAAAGAAGAAAAGTTCACTAGCCACAGCACACAAGTTCAAAGATGGTGTGTCACGAATACGGTAAGGAAGGTTATAAGACCTATCACTGCACTACCCCATCCAAGAAATCAACTTGGGTGTGGGTACCAAAGACCAACTAGATAGGATCAAATCTTAGGAACTGATGATGTAATTGAAACATCTTGCAGGCTAACATGGTATCTGGATAGTGGATGCTCAAGGCATATGAATGGATATAAGGCCTTATTTTCAGACTTCATAGAAGAAGATGGTCCCCAAGTAATCTTTGGTGACAGTAAGGCAGTTAAGACTAAAGATTATGGAATCCTTGGTACAGTTTCACTAGTCTTTAAACATGTGGACTATGTTGAAGGACTTGGCCATAACCTATTGTCCATAAGTCAATTATATATGTGACAAGGGTTATGATGTGAACTTCACCAAAGGCCTATATTGTCCATAAAACATTTGTGCATCTTAAGAGGGCGCTAGTATCCGTTCCTGTAATGATTGCACCTTCTTAGGATCTCCCTTTTGAGTTGATGTGCATTGCTAGTGACTACGCCGTAGGGGCGGTGTTGGGACAATGCAAAGACAAGATCTTTCATTCTATCTACTATACAAGCCGAACTCTCACGGGTGCTCCACTCAAGTATGCTACAATAGAGAAGGAAATTCTTGCCATAGTCTTTGCCTTCGACAAGTTCCTTCTATACTTGATCGACAAGAAGGTAAATCATCTACACCGACCACTCCATAATCAAGTACCTTATTGAGAAGAAGGATGCAAAGCCTAGACTTATTATATGGGTTCTTCTACTCCAAGAGTTCGATTTGGAGATCAAGGACAAGAAAGGGATGGAAAATCTTATAGCGGATCATCTTTCTAGACTCGAAAAGCATGAATGCCACGGTGAAGAGTATCAAAGAGTCGTTTCTAGATGAACAACTCTTTGGTGGATATAAGCAATGTCCCATGGTACGCGAACTTTGTGAGTTATCTTGCAAGCGGATTGCTTCCCCTGGAGATTTCTAGTCAATAAAAGAAGAGGTTCCTCCACGATGTCCACTTCTATATGTGGGATGAGCTGTATTTGTTCAAGCATTGTGCGGATAAGATTATTAGAAGATGTGTTCCCGAAGAGGAGATGTCCGACATTCTTTTCCAGTGCCATCCTTCGGAGTACGGCCACTTTGGAGCAAACAAGACGGCCGCTATGGTATTTGATGCTCATACTTTTGTTGCAAGTTGTGATCGATAGTAACGAAACAGAAATATCTCTTGTCGGAATGAGATCCCCTTGAATGTGATGTTGGAGGTTGAGTTATTTGATGTATGGGGAATCGACTTCATGGGTCCTTTCCCGATGTCATTCAAGAACCAATGTCTTCTCGTGGCGGTGGACTATGTCTTTAAGTGGGTCGAGACGATAGCCACTCCCACTAATGATGCCCCGGTGGTAATGCAATTCTTCAAAATAATCATCCTTACAAGATTCGGTATCCCTGGGGCAATCATTGGTGACGGAGGGACACACTTTTGCAATCGACAATTTGATTCTCTCTTGGCAAAGTATGGAGTCCGACACAAGGTTGTCACGCCATACAATCCTCAAACGAGCGGCCAAGTCGAGATCTCCAACCGTGAATTGAAAAAGATTCTTGAGAAGACCGTTAACGCTTCATGGAAAGATTAATCAACGAAACTTGATGACGTGCTTTGGGCCTATCGCACGGTCTTCAAAATATCAATAGGTACTTTAGCGTATTAATTGGTGTTTGGGAAGGCGTCCCACTTACCGGTCGAGTTGGAGCATCGGGCTTATTGGACGACCAAATTATTCAACTTTGATATGCAAGAGGTGGGTGCAAATTGACTTCTTCGACTAAACGAGCTTGATGAATTCCACCGTGAAGTCTATGAGAACGCCAAGATCTCCGAGGAGCGGGTAATGGCATGGAATGACAAGAAGATTCTTAACCGAAAGTTCAATCCGGGGCAAAAGGTTCTACTTTATAACTCTCAATTGTGACTCTTTCTGGGCAAGCTCAAATCCCGATGGTCATGTCCCTTCATTGTGAAAGAGGTATTTCCTTATGGCGTCGTTGAACTTGAGAGCAAAGATTCTACCTTCAAAGTGAACGGGTAACGCTTGAAGACATATTTTGATGGCATTGTCACTTGTTCACCATAAACAGTTAACTTGAAGGATCCTTGAGGACCTTCGCATCGTCGGGCTGAGGACGTTAAACCAAGTGTTGCATAGGAGCCAACCCACGACGGAGTTTTCTCGCTTTCAATAAGTCGTGTTGACATAGTTAGTGAATTCATTGTGTTTATTATATGTTTCCTTTTGTTTTGTTTTGTAGGTCACGAGTCGAATAAAGGAGCTCATGACGAGTGTTAAAACATACTTTGAGGCACGGAAACAGTAACTCGTAGTGAGTCTTTAGGAAAAACAGTCATCAAACATGGTATGTGCTTCGGTTCCCTTGATTTTGGTGCTTGACGTTGACAATAGAGGGTATACAGCGATTTCTATGAAGCACCCGGGAACAATACTATCCCATGCCTGGGCACGGACTTAAATCACTAAATCTCCATATTCGGCAAAATTGCCTAAGCGTCCAGGCGCAATGTCTTCCCACGCCCAGGAGTGGTCAAAATCTCCCCAAAAGGACAATTCATTGATTAGAACAAAGCGCCCACACAGAGGCCAACTCCACACCCGGGCGCGGCTTAAGTTTTTCAGCCTAAAACCCTCGACCTTCACTTCCTCAATTCATTTCCTCTCAATTCCTTCATCCCAACACTCATCGACACCGAAAATCGCCCTAACCATCTCAAATCCTTGCTTCGTGCTCATATTTTCATCAAATCAAGGTAATTATCCTCAATCTATTCCTCTTAACCCTTGATTTCAATAGATTGCATAAATTTAGGGGATATTTGATTGATTTGGTTGTTAGGGTTTATGTGTGTGATCATGTGAGATTGTGACGAATATGCTGAAATGATTAAATTTGGATGATGGAGATTCAAATTGGATGGATCGAGGTTGATTACATTGTAAATTTAGGTTTGGTTAGGGTTTGATTAGGGTTTGAAACCATGTTTGAAAAATACGCACATGAGGGGTTCGATAAAATTCCACAGGGTTTTATATTCAAAAAACACGACGTTTGACTTTGATGCATCCCTAATACACTCGTAATTATGTATTACAATCATGGGTATCATTTCTTACGGGAATGACATTCGTTTTAGCGATCTATGACTCGTTACTAACTCATGATGTTTTTTAGTATTATGGCCGGTGGACGTGATAAGGGGAAGGGCGTCGGGACGTCAAGGAGCAAGCGTGCCAATATGGGCCCGAGTACATCTAGAGAGGCACCGGCTCCAGCCCTACCCTCTAGTATTGCCGTCTTCATATCCCAAGCGACGGCCGAACGTTTTCGAGCAATTTTTGCTCGAGAGTGCATTGTTGAGAGGGTCATGAACGCGCCCTACTTCACCGACAGGATCGATGATCGAGGCTGGCAGACATTCTACTCACAGCACCATCCAGCCTACAAATCACTCGCCACAGAGTTATATGCCAACACTCTTTTACCGAGGTTCAAGGGGTGATGGTTTGATGAGGTGAGGATGCGATCAATGAGCTCTACCAATTGCGTGGACAGCCACCCACTTATCCTCCGGTGGTTGACGGCCATGTTAACCTAGTCACCAATCGGGCTCCCGAGGACATCACCAACCATCTATATGGACGACTCTCCCAAGGTTCGATGGACCTTCGATTCATCCACCAGGACGCTCCCCATCCATTTTCATGTGAGTTTCCTTACCACGGATGCTCATATCGTACAACACTTGATCATCAACAACATCCTCCCCTCCAGGAACTGCTCGGAGGTCACCACGGTCAAGGCATACCACATCCTAATGCTTTTGCGTAGGGGAGGGGGTGAACTTGGGTCGTGTTCTATTTTCTTCGTTTCGGGAGTATGTCCGTGGTCACCACTCTCCTCCTTGTGGCACTGCCATGGCTCATCATAGGTCTATGCCTTCAAGCCAGGGTTTTCACCAACACCGCGGACATTGGTGCCAAGGGTTCCAAGTTCGACAAGAACTGGAATGACCGGATCCAGCGCCAACCCTGTAGCAACCTTATGGCCAATGCGATTCCACAGAGGAGGACAATGATGATGATGAGGACGAGGACGCACCCGCACCACTATAGGTTAAGGGCCCATCGAACATAGGGACTCGCATGGGGCGGATGGAGGACGACATGGCAAGCCTCCAGGCGAAGATGGCAAATATGCGGATGGACCATATGGACCTCCAGATGATGCTTGAGCGAGAGTTCAGTACACTTGGGACTCTCAGGAGATTCTAATATGCCAATTCCACGCATCCATCCGGAGAGAGCGTGACATATTCTATGAGCTGCCTCTATGTCCACGTTTCGATCGCGGCGGCCCAACAGCGCATCAAAGGGGTGAGGATCCATCTAGCTCGCATGACGACTAGTCATGCTGAGGTTGTATCACTCTAACTCTTTTCCTTCTAGCCTTTCTTTCACATTCGGAGCATGATTTCTAATAATCTTGAGGGAGGGAGTTGGAGTTAGATTAGTGGTGTCGTGTCGTGTCTAGGATTAGAGTCGCGTCCAGTTTTTTTTTTTTTTTTCCTTTTTGTGGGCATGTACTTAAAATTTCAAACGTGTCTTGATGTATAATGAATTTGATTTCGATTGAGTAAGCTTTGAGTTAGAACTTGTCGTGCTTGGGTTAGGAAGTTTGACGAACCTTAGGGAGCATGGAAATGTGTTTAAACCCTTGAACAAGATGACGAGAGGGTGTTATCCCAGAACTTAGGACGGCCTAAGTTGATACTCCTATCGAACTTTTTGGCAGAACTCTACCCGATGTATCGCTTGATTATACTCGTAACAAATGCATAATTTAGGGGGACTAAACACGGGAGAGTGAAGCAACGATAGGACTAGACCCTTATAACACATCAAGCTTGGAGTTATTAGGTACTCGATTGGGGGTAAGGTGGAAAGGTGTGTAATTGTTGACCATATATCCCGTTGTTGTGTTGCCATAAACCCTAGACCTCTTCTACCTAACGTTAATTCCCTTTGTTTTTATCCCTTGCATCCTATATGTATATGATTTATTATTTGATTGGGCATGTCTCGTCATTGGAGTTGCTTTCAATTTGTCATGTCATGAAACTCCATAAAAAAGAACCCTTTAAAACCAGATTTCGTGTATGAGTCAAGGCGACAATAGGGGGTTATACATTGTATGGGGTGGTTTGCTTGGCTGTAACGATGTATTATGACACATAATGTGCCAAGGCCAGAGAGTCTTTGTGCTTTCATTGCTTATGTAGAACGGCGCACAATGTGTCGAGGTCGAGGTGCCATGTTCTTTGGTGTATGCTCAAAAAAAAAAAAAAAAAAAAAAAAGGAAGAAAGAAAAAAAGAAAAAAAGAAAAAAAGAAAAAAAAAAAGAGTGCAAAAGGTGTCGTTCAATGTTTCGAAGTTATTGTAAAACGAGAAATCACCACTCCGAATAAAGCGGTGACTCGTGCTTGTTGTATAGTTGGTTGAGTGTGATTGTTGTGTGTTTATGCAAGGCAGAATGCCTTGATTTGGTCGGGGTTTAGATGTTTGTCGTTGTCTTGACCTATACTATGTTGCTACCCTTTTACACCAAGCTCCACATAACCAAATAGCCAACCTCCTTTTCCCTAACTTGAATTCTTATTGGTCCCGATCTTATTTTGGATCGCAATTGTACACTTGGTTTGGGTAAGAAGGTGATTGGTATCCGAATGCTTCTTGCTTGGTGTATTATTTGGGTTAAATCCTTATCTTTGCATGATTATGAATGGAGAGCTTAGGAGAAATGATCTTCACGATCATGGGGTGATGAGAGGTGCTTGTTGTGGAGTCAAACTTGTGAAATTAGGAGGCATTCATGCAAGTGAGTTCATGGGGTTGATAAATCGGTCTGCATATCATAATGAACGATGACACCCGGTTGTTAGGATTGTTAGCAGTTGGCACATTAACATGTTCTCTTTTGATTTCGTTCGTCTTTTATTGCTTGAGTACAAGCAATAGCTCAAGCTTGGGGGAGTTTTTTAGCTCGATTCACGCTGACTTTTATCACGTTTTGATGTATCATTTCGATGTCTTTGCATTCATAATTGTAGTGATTTTAGTCCTATTTGCTATATTTGTGACTTTTGATACTTCGGTATGAATTGTAGGTGAAAACGAACAATAGGATGGTCAAAGACATTGAAAACGGATGTGATTAATCAAAGAACAAAACGGGACGAGAAGATGAAACGAGGACCAAACAGGATAAAACGAGGCTTCAGGACAAAGTGCAAAGCGCCCGGGCACGCTCCAGCAAACATGTAAATCATCATTCAGTAATGTCATCAAAGCTCCCGGGCGCCATGTTGGCCATGCCCGGACGGGATCTTGTTTCCTTAGAGCCCAGCTTCTGTCATCACATCAAAATGCCCGAGCGCCATTTTGGCCACGCCTGGGCGCGTGTCTCGAAATCCTCTCCACCCTAAACACCTATAAATACTCCTTTTAGCCCCAAATCTCAGGATCCATCATCAGACACGATAATACACGAAAATCTAGAGTTTTGAAATGGATTGATTTCTTGGAGGGAGATGGCTATGATTCATTGGAAATTAAATACCATTAAGGGACTTCATCGAATCGAACCGGGTTCCGTCTCAATATCGATTTAGCGTTCTTCGCTTGTCTTGATTATCATTTGTACTATGATAATTTTCATGCACATTAGTTATTTGTTGTATTGTCTTAATACTCGAATCATGAGCCAAATTTTGTGTTAGGGTTGTGATATAGTCTGATGATTATATTGATGTTACCTTATGTTTCTAATCTACTTTTGATTGTTTTGTGATTATGATATGTGGTTATGCTGAATGTTTCGACAAATTGATCACTTGTAGTATGATCCATGGTATGAATTGATTCCGAGAGGATAGTTTCGTATCGAGAACTTGACCACATACCCACACGTTGAATGCGAGGTCAAGAGATTGCTTCTGTGACGTGCAAGATACGTTAGGAATCCCCGAATTTCATGCTTACTGTGACACGACGGCCTCTCATCGAGAGATGTTAAAGGTGGCGCTTGGCTTGACATTGTCTAGGACTCGAAAGAGAGTAGATTACACTCTAGGAATCCATCTATAATAATGACTCATGGTAAACTAGTAAAACGACATAGTAATCAGATACAATCGGAAGACGAATTCATAGCCCTACCTTCTCTAACATTTAGAACCCCGATCTTCTATTGTTGCCTGTGTTTGGTTTTTTGATTAGTTCCGTTTAGTTAGTTGCATCCTTAATCATACATAACAAACATTACATCTCAAGGAATACTATTCATACTTCGATCGCTAGATCTAAATCCTCGTGAGACGATAACTCACATACGCATTTTTATTACTTTCTACGACACGAACACTTGCGTTTAGGCATGATATACAAAGTTACAAACATCACACTTGATTGGGACCGTGAGTTCGTTGAGTTTGAAATCGATACGTTGATCAATGCCCTGTCTCATGTGATCCACGCCCTAGTTATAGTCTGATTGAAGGGTGCTGATCTGATTTTGTAGCTTCTCTAATTGTGTTCCATCTGCCATTGGAGGAGAGAACGTCCACGAGAGCAATTTATGTAATGAACAAAATAAAATAATAGATAAAGTACGAGATGAGAAGGAAGGTGAATAGGATGAGAAAGTATACGAAGATGAATTGTGGGCAAGAAGATGAATTGTGGGCAAGAAGATGAAGATACTGTTATTATTCTTATGTTTCAATGAAGAAGAACATCCAATATAAATAAGTCTAACGAAGCGTAAAAAGATAATGATTATTTAGATAGATCTTCTATTATATCTGATAAAACTAAAATAATAAATCAACTAATAAAAGATAATCCTAGTTATGATATTATCTATCAGATAAGAAGTTGAGATCTTAATCGGTGTGTGCGAGATTGCTGGAAGTTCTCATGGGCCTCCTGAGTGGGCTTAGGGTTTGACGTTGTTACAGAAACTATAAAAATGGCCTGAGTCTTCTTTATAACCATTATCAGTCAATTGTAAGACATGTGTCTTCCTTGATGCTGATTTGCTTAATTGGACCTAACTTGAGACATGTTTTCTTGGTTAATGTCAGTACCACTAAGTCATAATTGTTTGTAATCATCAAAACATTTGGATACAACAAAAACAAAGTTTAGCCACTGGTATACTTATTAAATGGGCATTGATTTTACCAATGCTGGTTGCAATAACTACAGTGAAAAAGGTCATTTCTGATATGAAAATCATCAAAAATCACTTGCAAAGTAGTATTGGAGATCAATAAATGGATGGTAATTTAGTCACCTATATTGAGAAAGATGTATTTGATACCATCGACAATGAGACGATTATTACATGTTTTTAAAATATGAAAACCCGTCGTTACCAATTGTAAGTTTGGTTTCTTTGTAATGAATAATATATTTTTTTCTAAAAAAGAAGGATAATGTAGCTCTTGCTAACAAGCAATGTAAAGTATTTTAAACCATTAGATTCATCAGATTTGAAATTGACAAGATTTTTTTTTTAATTTTTTAATTTTTGAATTTCTCTTTTTCTTTTTGAATTTAATGGAAATATTTTGCAGTGGCTGGTTGACAACTGCTGCATTAGCCTCCTTTACCGATTGTTTTCTTTGCTATTATTTTTAGTTTTAATATTTAGTCATTTATTCTCCAATAACTTCTAAACCATTCTCGTCCTCTGTTAAAAAATATCCTGGCTTGGTCACTGACGACAAGTTCGATCAAAGAAAAAGTATCCAGTGGTGATTGTGAATGAGATTTTACCTAGATTTAGATGCACTTGGAAAACTGTTTCAGGTTGAGGACAATACTGATCTACTCTACACATTCCATCATGTTGTTTTGTTATATACGAAGTACAAAATAGTTTCGATGCTGAAGAAAAAACACACGGTAATGTCTTAGCTGCATATTTTCTTAAAAACATCTCTTATTATTCATAAATTCCGGTCTATACCAATCAACCTGTGACGATTACAATTATTCTTGAACTCTACTGGCTACGTAGCGATCTTGGCCATATTTATAATGCAGCCAAGGAGCTAGTGCTGTGTTATTTTCCCGACAAGAGACATCAGAAGCATATACAACTAGAAGTTTGGGGTAAAAGATAGTGTGGAGGCAGCCGTGTTATAGAACACCAAGATGTTTCCCTGAGCAATGTTTCCGAAGATGGACATCCCGCTTTGACTTCCCATGGCCAAGCAAATCACCTGTTGACTCGCCAGGACGAAGTAGTTTGATGTAGGCAACTCAAGATTACCATTGGCAAAGTTCAGCACCAGTGAGGGCAGCTGCGGATTTGAAGAACCCGATGGAAGTTGGAAGCAAAGATCCAGTCCGCTCGAGGGGGCGCTCGCTGGTGTGAGATTCGTCGAATTGACAAAGGCTTGCCTTACGATGCTGTAAACATTCTGCTCGAGGTAGAAGAGTGTCGTGCCGGAGTCAATGATCATTCCCCCGCTGCCATCTGAATTCAAGGTGAAAGCGTTAGATGGAATGGACAATTGGTTGCCGTCGACGCTGATTCCTGTTGGAGCAAAATAGTAGAATGTAGGTACGCTGGGGTTCTGGACTAATGGTGTTGTGATGGTGGAGCCAGTTGCCGTTCCATTGGCTGCTGATCCAAACCCGAGAGTGCTAGACTGAGAAGCATCATTCATGCTAGGCAAGTAGTAAGAAAATTGTGATGCGCCGAGCTGAGAAGGCATTGACAATGGGCCGCCTCCCATTCCAACGAGCCCTGCTGGACCTGCACCGAACCCTTGGTTCTGTGTGCCACAACCAAAGGCGATGTTTGGCTGAGATGCGGACCCAAAGGTGAAGGTCTCAGAACCCATGTATCCTTGTGTGTTTGAGCCATCGCCATATCCATACGTGTACTGGCACTGGTTGTTCGAGCACGTTTCTTGTTGAAGATCCAGGCAGAATTGGCTAGAGCAAGACAGGACAGAGAACGAAGATGATTGTGTAGGATCAAAGATGGGTGTGGTCTGGTTGAAGCATTGTGTGCAAGGTTGGCACTGAGTCCAGATGAGATCACTACCAGTATCCATGATAGCTGAGTAACTTTGGGCCGGTGTCCCGATGGCTAGGCTCATCGTGTACTCTCCCTCTCCAGGCGACAGAGGGGCTACGACTCCTGATCCTGATGAGGTGGAATTTTGTATGATCTCCTCAATCCTCTTCGCCCTCCTGGTTCCACGTTCTATGGCTCGCTCAAGGCGCTCAAATTGAGTTAAGTCCTTGTCAGCATCCACATGTTTTAGCTCCGTGCTAAAGCCAAAGTCTACATTCTTGCTGGTATAACGTTCGAGTGCTAACCTTCTTGAGGTAGCATGTGCATTAGGAGCAAGAAAGATACATGTTATCGCCAACCCTAGTAACATGGCAGCTAGTTTCGGTGCCATCATGAATATCTGTTGCTCGATCCAGTTGATGATAATGAGAGAATGAAATAATATTCAAAGTATCGAAAGATGATACTTGTTGATATGAATTCGTGGATCAATTGAAGGGTATTTATAGGTTGCGAGATATAGGTTTTTGCGACTTAAGCAAGAAAACGCATCATATGAAAACATTTTCGCAACTAACTTTGAGTTCATTAAATCTGTGTACGATTTTAGAGTTAGGGTCTCAAAACCTCATATTCAACGATATTGACTAGCGAATATCCACATGCTTAAAGTTTCAGGTATCGACCAAAGGAAAGTAGAAAAATTGACGATCACCTACATGTATAGTTACTACTGGACCATGTTATTGTTTTCGGTTATCATTAACAAATTTTCAAATATGTTTAGATGTAAACACAAAGTTAGTACCTAGATTACTTGAGTCATGAGGTTACTAATTTCCAAGCGAAATCAAACTATAGTTACTTGGTACCAATCATGAAGTAACAACAAAATGAAATTGTTGATCATATGTATGCAACCCGTAATATATTATACTCTATCGAGACTGCGCAGAACAATGACAGAAGATTAAACCATAGGTTGAAGTATATATTTATATAGAAAGGTGTCTTTAGTCTTGGTATCCATGAAGACCTTATTTAAGAAAAATCGAGTTCTGTGCCATCGAGAGACTAACATGACATTGGTGAAAGTCGATCGTATTTGAACGTTTTAGATTACTGTTCTCGCTATGGCTAGAGAGACATGGACCGATGGTAAGTTATGGTGTAAAACTAAGTCGAGCGTACAAAATTTCTCCAGTGCCGATGATTCGACAGAACAAATAACAAATAATTACCTTCATTTCAGACCAATATATATTCTCCTCGGTCTAAGTTTTGTCATTAGAAGAGCATGAAGTGATAAATGGCCAATCAGCTTGTAACTTTTTTTAAATTTTGTTTACTACTAACCATAAGCTAGCTAGTTTTGGGTGGACTAACTTCTATTATAACCGGCTATCGACACGGTATATTCCCGATTCTATGCGGCAAGACTGCTGAACCTATATTTGTCATATCTGTTATACCAATGCGAAAAGAAATACAGTACATATCAAAGCTATAGTTTGATAGTTATTACTATTAGTTATCAAAATTTTCTTGCATTTTCGTTATTAGGGGCATGCCTAAGTACATGTGAAATGTTGATGTCACCTTGAGTATCCAGAGCTTTAAGGAGCATCAGGCGCGCAAATGATCATCACAGGACGGATTTAGTCTAGTCGCAGGTGCGACGTGACAAGTCGCAGGCGTGCGCCAATATTGAGGTTGCGGACGCGACGGCCGACAGGTCGGTTTTATGTTCTGTTTTATTCATGGATCCTATAAATAGCTTGTTTTAGGGTTCTGTTCGACGACGACGATTATAGAGCAACATAGGACGATTGTTTGGCAATTCCTAGTGGTTTTTGAATGCACACAAAGTGAGATTGAGCGATCAGGTTTAGAAAACGCTATAAACGCTATTTGATTGTGGTTTTTCGTTCTCCGTGGGTTTTTTCTTCCCCTTAAGGGTTTTTCCACGTAAATCTGGTGTTGTTTACTTTCTCGCTGATTTCGTTTGATTGCTGATTTATTATTCCTTGTTTTTCCGCGTTTGTCTCCGATTGTTATTCGTAACAAGTGGTATCAGAGCAAGGTTTGATAGGGTTTAAAATTTTGGATCAAGGGTTTTAGATTCAATTTTTCTGATCAGAATTTCTAGTTGGTTTGAAAGGTTTCAAAAGTTAGAATCTTTATTGTGTTGTTCCTGCTGTTGAGACAATGGTGAATACGGCTAAGTTCAGGATTAAGCCTTTTGATGGGAAAAATAATTTCAGCATCTGCCAGAGTACGATCAAGGATGTTCTTGTGCAGTAAGGACTGTTTAAGACTCTGAGCGGAATCAAGCCAACAGATATGAAATAGGATGACTGGGAAGAACTGGAAGCAAAGACAGTAGTTACCATCAGATTGAGTTTGGCGCCACAGGTGAAGTATCAGGTTCTGAATGAGGTCTCACTATCGAAGATGTGGGAGAAGTTAGAATCTGTTTATATGTCCAAGTCGTTATCAAATAAGCTTTATTTGAAGGCAGATTTGTTTGACCTCAAGATGAAGGAGGGGTCGGATCTTAATGACCATATTGCCGATTTTAAACGACTTGTGACACAGCTGGCTAGCCTGGATGTTAGAGTTGAAGAGGAGGATCAGGCATTGATCTTGCTCAAATCACTTCCTAGTTCCTATGCTACATTGAAGACCACTTTACTTGTAGGCAAAGACAAGTTAAGTGTGGAAGAGGTGACATCGGCAATTCTTGATATGAGCAAGTTGAATGCTACAGGTTTCAGTAGTTCCGAGGAGGCATATGCTGCTAAGTCAGAGAACAGGAGCAGAGGTCATCAAAGGAACAAAGGTAGCAGAGGGAAATCCAGATCGAAATCGCGAGGTTCTCATGACTTGTCCCAGGTGGAGTGCTACAAGTGTCATGAAAAGAGGCACATGAAAGCACAGCATCCTCAGAATAAAAGTAGGTCGTCCGAGAAATCATCCAGTTCTACAAGTATAGCAGAGAATGTGGACAACAGCGATGGTGATCTCTACGTAGCTTCAGGAGTTGTCGAGTCCCACGGTTTAGCTTTGGCAGCTCGAGGTAATACTTTGTTAAATGAGTGGATTATGGATTCTGGATGCTCATTTCATATGTGCCATGAAAGAGTGGTTTGATACAATGACGCCATGCAGCGGAGGTTCCGTGTTAATCGACAATGACGCGGTGTGTAGAGTTGCTGGGATTGGAACTATTAAGGTCAAAATGTTTGATGGGGTACTCAGAACATTGGGGGATGTGTGGTATGTCCCAAACCTTAGGAAAAATTTGATATCAGTCGGCATTCTAGACTCAGCTGGTTATGAGGTATTAGTCAGAAATGACATCATGAGGCACTACAAAGCTAGACAGTACAGGCGACTAAAAATTTGAGTCGCTAAACAACGAAAATTGATCACAAAATCCAAAGGACGACTAAATAACGACTAAAAAAATCCTCGCGAAATCCTTCCTCGCTAACTGAGATTGACGACCAATGTTAATTTAGTCGCTAAATTTGACGACTAAATTCCGTTAATAGTCGCAAAATGTTTGGCGACTAACATACCTTGTAATCGCCATTTTGGCTTGACCTAATGATTCAATTTTTACGACCATTCATATTTTTAGTCGTTATTTTGCTACTAAACTGATAAATTGGTCGTCAATTTCGCGATTAATTAGATAAATTTGTCTCCAAATTTAGGGACTAAAAAAAATTTAGTCGCCATTTCTGTATCTCAAATCGCCTAATGTACTGTTTTCTTGTGTACTAACTCTGCTTTTACACACATCTGACCTACGAGAGGAGAGGTATTAAATCTAACATAGTTCCATTGTCGAGTCCAATATCCAAACATTACAAACACTTATAATGTCTCAAATCCAAATCATAATGTGCGACATGCTTTAAGTACATAAAACATTCAACAACTGTGTAATACAAACTTCTCGCAAATATCATATCAACGTCATCGGTTAGTGCTGTGAAAGAGGCTGCGTCTCTGACCCGATAAACGGATTGCAGCTCATACTTGGAGTTAGGTTGACCATCATTTTCCGTACCATTTGTTTCAACTCTTCCATCTCCCTCCTGTTTCCTTCAAGTTTTGTTTCCATCTGTTTCTTTGTCTCCTCTAACTTCTTCGCATGTGCAGCTCGATCAGCTTCAGCCCTTCTGTTCGCTTCCTCCAATAACCGGACCTGTATCTCTATTTGCTCCTTCAAATATGTAACAGCTCTGGACTGTGTACTGGATACGGAACTGCTTTTCCCTCTGATTGGTTTCTCATAAAACAGCTGGGTTGCAGATCCCAGTCCCAACGTAGTCCCGCTAGGCAAGAAATCGGCAGTTGCTTCGAGGAACAACTCTGTTTCCCAGGGTGGATTGTGCTCACTCTCCTGTGATCCTTCACCATCCTCTTGCAATGCCTTTAACTCTTGAAACTTGTCCTGTAATTTTGAAAACAACAAACGCATCAATGACGGTGCAATACATAATTGAGCAAAATAGGAAATAATTTATCCCGAATAACAATGACATAAGAATTAAGATTAACAGTCACAAAAACAATGTTAGACTACAAAATATGCTAAACAAAAACAGTGTTAGACTACAAAAATAGTGTCCCGCTAGGCAAGAAACCGTTAGAGAAATAAAGCTTTCAATCCAAGCATGACCATGAAGTTTTTGCTAAACAAGGGATGATTGTTGGCAAATAAAGAAAAAAAATCAGTCGCGCACCTTCTGTAAGGCTCTGTTTGCTTATAATAAGCGATTTAAACGGTAGGAACAGTAGGAAACAGTTGATCTTACATACCCATACTTGAGAACAATGGTTATCGATAAACAACACCTCGTCTGAATCCTCAGATTGTTTCTTTGATCTAGATCGTAAGTAGACCTCGAACAATGTAGGAACACGTCCCAATTCTTCCGTCTAAATGCAAAAAGTAAATGAACTTAAACATATCAACAGTTTATAGTAAAGAAAAACATGTGACAGGCTAAGATGTAGAGCCTAGGTAGTGTTGATAACAGAAGCATTCGGTGAAAATAGTAGTAGGGGCGGTAAGAACTAACCATTTTCTTCACAAGCTCGACAGTAGACATAGAACCTTGGTAGTGGGTTCCGACTCCGTCGCCTAGCTTTCTCCTATTTGCTTTACCGACAATTGATCTTTTCTCAAAGTTAGGATCGGAATGGGCTTCAGGAAAAGCGGAATGTACCTCAGGCGATAACCATGATGACAAATGATCCGCCGGACGCTTTGCTGCCTTGTTTGTAGTGTCCGTTAAGCGCTTCATGTACTTACGCTTGAACTCGATAAGGACCGCTTGTGCATGCTCTGCTTCCCATTTGAATTTTGCCTGCAAGGAGATTAAGCAGTAGGACAAAAGCAAGTAGGTCATGTGCTTGAAAATGGTCTATTCTGTACATAAAATGTATCCAGGCGATTTCAAGTCAAATATCAACATAAAAGCAGTGGTCTGTTCTGAACACAAAGCACTCTGCATCCCATAAAGACCGCTTCATGCACTTTTCCTGTACATAAAGCTCGAAATGGTCTATCCTGAACTCAGCATACAAACTTTATTCCACATCAAATATCAACATAAAAGCAGCATGCATATTTCAATTCTTGATAACTGAACACCAGCATTATGGAGTAATAGCGAATCCAGGCGGCTGCATTATAATGTTAGTGGCAGTTTAAAAGCTTTACTCTCCTGCATATGCCACTTGAGGTTTGCTCCACAGGATCAAAGCGTAGAAAGCATGGTAAAAATTGTGTCCAAGCATTTCGTAAGAAAGTTTAGGAAGAAAACTGGTTCATGCATGAAGCAAAAGAAAGAAACAGTGAGTTCAATAAGAAAGAGTTATTCCCTGATCTTCGTGTTTTCTATATGGGATGAATGCTATCAGTGACAGTCCTCAAAACATCTTTATTCCCTAATGCTACCAAATTCATTGTACCAGTAAAACTTATTTTCTTACATATACAATCTACCACATCAATAGCAGCTGACCATATGATTGATGTTACAAGAGGAATACATACCCTGAAATGCTTCCAAATCATATGTCGATCATGTGCGGGGAGGCGCGTCCAACATGTATATGGACCATGGTAATAGCTTCTTATCGCATCTCCCACCGCGGATGCAACCTTATAGTTAGTGAACTTGAACATAAAACAGAGGATTACCACAACTAAGAAAAACAGTTGAACAAACAAACAAATAAGAATCACATGTATCGAGTGCATTACCACAATCCATTGGGATCAAGTTTATATTGTGCAAGTGGATTCCCAGTTTCATCGGTAATGATCGATGAAGATGCAGAAGACTCCGGGGGTTGGTCTGGCAATCCATTGGAGCTAAGAGGGTTCAAGGTATTTGAGGGTTCACCACATTCGCTGTACCAGCAGGCAAGGACAAAGCTAGTGGCTCTTGAAGTTGTCTTCGTGATGCGGACTCCAATTGGCTTTGCGCACGTCTTCGGAAAACTCTAAGTTTATCTTGTCTTGACATCTAAAAAAATAACAATAAAACAGAACTCATCAGAGACAACAGAAAAGGATTCTCAGAAGCAGTTACTGCAAAAATATGACAAAATCAAGCTGTTTTTCAATAGAGTGCCACATATTGATGTGTGTACATCAAGTATACTATCAGTTCACATCCAAGCTGCATGACTACATAAAAAAAGTATACATTTCTACTACCAGAAAAGTGTACATCAAGTATACTACCCGTTCACATCCAAGCTGCTTTTCAATAGAAAAGTATACTATATAGAAAAGTGTACATTTCTGTTTTGTTACATGATTGCATATCCGTTTGTGCATACATTTCAATTTTGCTTCGTGTTTGCAAACTATTCTACAGCATCTCGAATTCTGATTATTGTAAAGTTTGGATTTTGTATGACAGAAAGAAATTAATGGTAAGCGGATCAAAGTATCGGGTTCTAGTGATGAAACTTGTTGTTTAAAAGCTGGAGTTGAATGTTCAGGTTTTGAAGCATTAAAAGCTGGAGTTGAATGTTTAAAAACTGGTTCTAACCTCGGGTAGTCTGGCTGCAAAATACTTGATGTAATCTCTACCAATATTCTTCACAATACTATCAAGCAAATA
>JAOVYX010016518.1:0-24447 GCA_035668315.1 Drosera spatulata
CTACGGATTTGAGATTAGGTCGAATTGATTGAATTAGGATCCAAAAAAGAAAGGAAAAAGACTAGAATAATTAGTGATGATGGAAATGGAAATAGAATAATCTTTTTGGATTGTATGCAGAGTGAGTATGCACTATGCAGTCGAACATTGGATGATTCACGAATTTGTAATAGATCTATCGAGTAACCTATTTAAGGAATGTAGTCTTTTTAGTTTTAAGGAATATGTTAGATTGCATGCTGTGTTAGATTGAATGTGCTGACGTACACCTTTTAATTTTGTAAGGCATGTAGTCCTCACAAAAATAGGTTACTAAGTTACTATGAACGTTTAATACGCTTTTTTCTAAGTGCAAAAATAGTTGGTGTTAATAGTTTGGTGTTACTAAATGCAAAATATGACTTACATTGATCAAAATAGTTATGTTATGAATTGATATACTTATAGATTGATTATGATTTCTCTTTTGATAATCAACATTACGGAGAATGTGTTATAATTAGAGACCTTAGCATTATTGGATATGATGATGGTTATGAAACAAATGATTATTGGATAGATATTCTACCAAACAATTCTTGCCTAATGAAATGTTCATTAATAACAAATAGGTTTGTTAGTACATTATCAATTAAGCATAATGATTCCTGAATTGTGATATTACTAACAAACAAGTTCTTATATTCATTATGAATTTAGGAAGAAATATGTTTTAACTGTTATCTATTGTCTCAATGTAGAAGTTTCATCGATATGGAATTATATCGTTCATGGATGTATCAGCGACTAGATGGTCGCCACTTGAGCAACCGATTTGTCGAGGGTGTCGACGATTTTGTTAAGGTTGCTCTTCAACACGACGATGGTCGTTTTCTTGGACATTTGAGATGTCCTTGTAAGAACTGCAAGAACCGTCGATTTCAAACTGTTGATGTTTTGAGACTGCATCTTCTCAGCAAGGGTTTCACAAAGGATTATTTTGTTTGGGTGTATCACGGGGAAATATGGGACAAAATCCGAACGTAGAGGTTGGTGGACCGTCAAATGCCTTCCAACCAGAAGCGGGTGGACCATCAATATTCCATCATCCTGTTAACTCTGATGATATGCTGGTTGATGCATTTCGTTCAGAATTTTTGTGAGAGAGAATAGCGTTGTATACGCTTTTAACACAGGTAGTATTTTTGGGATCTTTTTGTTTCAAAATAGAGATTAGTTCTCGTGGAATAGTGCTTTGACTCATTTTGACAACAAATTCAACTTCATGTGGTTTTAACCTAGAAGAATATTTATGTATTTCGAAATAATCCGCAGGGTCATGATTATGAAAATCACAAATGACCTTTAATCCTCACTTGACACCGTCTGAAGGTTGTGGTATACCCCATAACTCAAAAGGATAATCATATTTTTTGGTATCTGTATTTCTTTGTAGGGATTGACCTTCGATCAGATTTCATGAAGGTTTGTATTTTCCTCCTCTTTCACATCCGAGAAAACATATAGTCAACCTATTGCCTCTTAATCCGTTGTAATTTGTAATAACCACGACCATGTCATTTTCAAGACCTACTTTCCGTGTCCAAACTAACATTTCTTCTCTCGTTTTAAAAATCTGTAAAATATGATAGCATAATATATTAGTACGATATTACAAAATGTAATACATATCTATTATATGATTATATATACGGAGTTATAAACCTGATCGGTAATAAATTCCTGTGTATAATCATAACGATATTACAAACGCCATCTATACCACAGTGATCAATCCCAATAGACTTAGAATCCGAAAATGAAGAGCTGAAATTGATCATGTTTGTAACGACGTTTATGAAACACACTCTGATTGGTGTTGTTTGAAATAGATGAGATCAAATGAGTTATAATGAATCAAAATTAAATGAATGAAGATATATATAGGAAAAATTGAGTGTAAAGAATATGAAAAAAACTTCAAAATCGGAATCTCAAAAATTTGATAAGATCAGAATCTGAAAAAGTTGACAAGATCGAAATCCGAAAAATTGAAGAAATATGAAAAAGTTGACAAAATCGAAATCTGAAAAAATTGATAAGATCAGAATTTGAAAAAGCTGACAAGATTGAAATTCGAAAAAATCAAAAAGATATGAAAAAGTTGACAAAATCAGAATCTGAAAAAGTTGATAAGATCAGAATCTGAAAAAGCTGATAAGATTGAAATCCGAAAAAATTGAAAAAAATGAAATATATTATAATCTGATATATTTTCATATTTTTTATAAAATACATTTTTTTATATTCAATATTACTTTTATTTTGCAGATATTAATGTGTAGATTTCAAATATATATTTATTTTTAATGTTTGATATATATACTAAAATATATAAATGATTTTAAATATTATATAAGAAAGAAAAATTTTAAAAATAAAAAGAAAAAAATAGATGGACCTATGAGGGATGAGTTCGGGGGATTAGCAATTTCCCATTTGCTCTTTCATAATTTTAGTCAACTTTTGAAGTCCTATGATTTTTTGGTCCCGTGAATTATGCTTGAAAATATTGTTAATGAATTTGATAGTCTAAAATTCTATGAGTAATGGACCCATCTGACTATAATTGGATCGGATTGTAATGGTGAACATAACTCTTTCATCTTAGATATTCATCATGAGTACTTTAAAAAACTTGCGACATATTGTAATTAATTTATGGGGTTTTTATAAATAATCAGTTGAAATATTTCGTATTTATAAAAAAAAAAACCAACCAAAATCATGATATTTACAGAAAAAATAAATCTATTCAAATCATATGATATTTACAAATAAGCGGTCGCCATCATTTCATCCGTCAAAACCTAACAAACATGATATCAAATTACAAAATTGCCCTTATGTATTGAAAACAAATCTCTTTTTTCCTAATTTCTTTCCAAATTCATCCTTTCACGTTTTTCTTGTCCCTCGTTCTTCTCCTCCTTCCCCAGCCCGAAACCTATGAACTATGGAGGAATCGAGGCCATTAGTGGAGCAATAGTTCGAATTAGTACCCTTTTTCGATTGACATAATTACAATTAGGGCAACGTTCGTCTTAATTTCAAGCTATGGATTACTGAATCTACTCTTATATTCGAGACGTGAACTGCAAGCATGGCATAGTTGAACTAGTTGTGCCACTAACACTAGCAAATATTGAAACATTGAAACATTGAAAGAGAGAATGCATCCCATTAAAAAATGAATTAAGAGAACTCGTTGAGCCAGTTGTACATTTCTCTAAACTTTAACTCTACAAACTATAGCATCGATCACATGAGATATTTTTCGCTACTACATTAAGAGAATTTTTTCAAAATCTTCATCAGGATCACAATGATTACAAAACCACAGAGACACAATCAAAGGACGGACGAATGAAATCAAGCTCTCCACACGATCCATTTTCATGCTTGTCACCTTTATATCTCTCAACAATTCATCTAATTTGACAGAAATCAACTGAATTTGAACCTTTATCTAATCATATTCGAATTTCTTTTTGCCCTTTTTTGCATCATTCTCTCGCTGATCTCCTCGAATTGACCCATTCAAAGAATTTACAGTCAGCTTCTTGCTCACTCTTGAATGGGACATGAATAAAATAGTTTTCCTTTATTGGATCCACATACACATTTTACCGCTATGGCCTCTAATCCGCAATTATATGGCTTGAAAAACGTGTTTCTATACCAACTTGAAGAGCTCGAAGACATCGTATCGAGCCTTGATGATGTATTAACACGAATTGGGGGGAAATGAGATGAATTGTTGAAGGGTTAAGGCTCAGAGTTCCAAGGGTGGGGAAGAGTTTGAAAACCATGAGAGCAAATCGATGACGGAAGATGAAGGAAATGGTCAGGGGCATGCGTATTTTGAAAGGAAAAAAAAAGGGATAATCTAAAAAATCGTTAGCTTTTGACGGATGAGATGACGACAACCGTTATTTTGTAAACATCATATGATTTGGATAGGTTTTTTTAAAAATAAATATCATGGTTTGGGTCGATTCAGTTGATTATTTATAAAAACCCCTTAACTTATTCGTGATAAACTACTTAAGAAGATTCATCGGGACCAGTTATTGTCTTTATTGAAATGACCTACATAGTTTTGATAGCTACATCAATAAGTGATTTGTGTTTTTGTGTTTTTTTTTTCTGAGATATTTTGTTGTTTATATAATAAGTAAAAATATTTTTATTTTTATATTCTATTATCTCCGTTTCAATTTAATTACAATGGTTTGATCCGATACGAATTTTTTGTGCGTGTTGAATTTGTGTGGAATTTAATCAAGAAAGAATATTTTTTTAGAGATAGTGAGGTCTGAACGGGATTTAAGAAAAAGAATGAGAGAGGAGGAGGAAGAAGATGGTGGGGCAGTTTGGTTAGATTAATATAGTAAATTCATTATCAAATAAGAAAATAATAAAAGTATTGTATTTATAGTAGGACTAACAAAAAAAAAGTGTTACAATTAAACTGTGATGGAGGGAGTAATATTAACCGCACGATTAAGTCCATGAATAAACGGTGAAAATTAATTCATGTTCGTTTATGCTAAAAACCTAATGTTTGCTGTATATACTAATATAAAAATAACAGATTAAATAACTTGATTGTTTTGTTTTAAATCTATTCAAAAAAAATAATCAAAGTATTTTATAATCTTAAAGCAAATCTCACTATGAGCATGAGGACACTCTACCACTGTTTTATCAAGTATCTTACAGCAGAGTAAATTAGACTACGAGCATCTCGTCCCAGGGTTTGAATATCCTCCGTCAATTAACAAATTACTATACACAAGGATGCCAAAATTACTGCACATGAAACCAACCTGGGTTGGTCTAGTGGTGTTCGACTCAACCTTCTTCTTGAAGGTCTTGGGTTCGAATCCCACTAGCCTCAAAATCCAAGTTGGCCACGCCCGTTGACTTCGGTCAAAGTTTTAACCGATGCTGGTGGGGGGGGCGCCTTGCCAGTGTCCGGGGATTAGTTGAGGTGCGCGCGAGCTGGCCCGGACACCCTCGTCATCAAAAAAAAAAAAATTACTGCACATGACTGTGCAGACCATGTGAATGGAACTGTGCAAACATTTTCTTCATGCCATCTATATCCAGCTTGTGAATCCAACGGGTGTGCTTGACCCTTGACTCGCTTTCTCATCATTTAATTTACTCAGAAAAATTCTAGAAGTTGAAGGAAAAGTCATTATCCAGCATTGGGTGCTTGGCTCTTCTCTTCAGCTCCGAGGTACAGTTGCTCTATCATTGTTCAGAAAAAATCCACCTCATTAGTTCAACGAACCAATAACGTTTGATCATTCCCAAAAAATGTGATGCGGCCACCACGATCAATTAGATCCACAGATTACGTCTATATTGATAGAATCGTATTCAGTCAATGAGTCAATTATTTATAAATCACACACCAAGTCAAAAGACGGAGATCAATTTGAGATGGAAAGAGTACAACATAACCAGGCGTCTCAAAAGTCATTTGACATAATCTTCTCCTCAGTCGAAGCGACCACTCCTCGCAAGACAACACTTAATTCCATTTCCAAACAGTCGTTTGACGCATCCAACGAACTAACGCTTATCCTATCCCTCTCAAGTCATTTTCGTCCCGTCCATATTGGGTCCTCCCAACTTGCGACTCCGTGTGCGAACAGCCAGTAGCTGGCAACAGAAACAACAGTGCAACCAACAGGACCACACTGCTGCCTTTTCAAGGCTGGCAAGTAGCAGCTACGCTTCCTCTTGCTTCCCGCGCTTCTTCCTACTTGCTTCCCACCTCACACCTTGCCTACAGTATATATAGAACCGCTCTCTCTTTGATCTTCAAAACAGAATCCAAACACAAGCCTCCTCGTTGAAGACGAAAAAAAAACCGATTCGTGCCCTTTGAGTAGAGTATGGATTTGTCGACAAGCTGGCTATCGACTACTCCAATCAATCTTGACCTCGGCCTCAGTCTCAACCTTGATGTTCTCGCTCGTCCGAAGATGGACGAAGGGGAACAGAAAAAGGAAGAGAGGAGAATCACTCCAGAGGATGAAGCTGGCAGCAGGAGCAACTCAACCAGAGGAGAGGTAAGCAATTCATCGTGATCTGTTTCATAGCTAAGACTATTTCAGCTGATTGAACGACAGGATTGGAGTTTGTTGGTTATCGGCGACTGAAAGAATTTTGTTTTGACAGGCGGCTAGCGGACTGATGGAGCAATTGAATCGGGTAAATGCGGAGAACAAGAGGCTCACCGAGATGCTGACAGTGGTCTGCGAGAACTATAATTCACTCAGGAGACGATACGATTCCATGAGCAGCAGTGTAGCTCATCCCACTAATGTTGAGGGGGACATCGAAGCCACGAAGAGGAAGGCAGGTGGTGGCAGCAATGGCAGCACCACAACGAGCAACAACAATGCTGACAACAGCTCCGAGGCTAGCTCCAGTGAAGAGAACTTCGCCTCCCCAGCAAAGAAGCCTAGGGAAGAGACCACTGTCGTCAAGGCCAAGATCACTCGCGTCTTCTTCCGAACTGAACCTTCAGATACCAGCCTGGTAATTAAATCTTTCTTCCATCCTTGCTGCAAAGTCGATCACGATTGCTCGGGGATTTAACCCTTGTAGATAAGATCTCGGGGACTGATCATGAGGTCGATTTCTCGTTTTGCAGATAGTGAAGGATGGATACCAATGGAAGAAATATGGGCAGAAGGTAACCAGAGACAACCCTTCACCTCGGGCCTACTTCAAGTGTGCTCAAGCGCCTACCTGCCCCGTGAAGAAGAAGGTGCAGAGGAGCGTCGAGGATCAGACAGTGGTGGTAGCAATGTACGAAGGGGAGCACAACCACCAACAGCCCCGCAGCAACCACCACGAGTCTCCGAATCATAACGGTTGCGGCAGGGGTAATGCGAGCATTGGCTCCACCACCGCTGCCACCCTTCACTCGTCGGCACCCACCATCACACTGGACCTGGCCAAGACCAAGCCTGCCAGCGCCGGGACCATGCCGGCTTCCTCTGCTTCCCGGAGAAACAATGCACCTGAGTTCGAGAAATTCATGGTTGACCAAATGGCTTTTTCCTTGACAAAGGACCCCAATTTCACCGCAGCACTGGTGGCCGCCATATCTGGAAAATTTCTGAACCAAAGGTGAATTCGAATGAATCAAAAGGTCAGGGAGAACCCATTTTCCAGATTACTTCACACTAGTGAGTGGCCAGCGAGAAGCGACCTGCGAAAGGCAGGGTCGCGGTTGTAATCATAGAGGCGTTTTAAGAGCTCCCATTTCTAGTTCAAGATTAGATGATTAGAGGGAAAAGATTGTTCAAAATGGACATGGAAAAGAGCTATTGTTGTTGAATTCATTTTGCTAACACAATCATGAGAACATTTTATGCGACAACAACAGACCAACAATTTCTGACAACTAAACGGACGAATAATGAGCTTTATTTGCTTCTCAAATCAATAAGGTGAAATAAGAACCCATTATAAGTATTTCTTGACAAACACACTCATTTGAGCTAAGAAATTTTAAGTTTAGCCTACTTATCTGCTCAGACAAATGAGATCTTAGTGATCATTCTAAAACTAAACCTAATGACGAAAGAAAAGAAGTCAAATTGGAAGACAGCAAAGGCGACTTCTGTTGAATTTGCCCAAATCAATATAATCCTGCTTGACCGCAGAAGAAAAGTACTAGCAAACTTCTGGTATTTGGTCTTAAGAAATTGCTTGAATTGGAAAGTTTCAAGTAAAGTCAAGCCACACAGAATGGATAATGTCAGTGTGGTGGCCAGCGGCGGACTCAGAAATTTTGAGCTGTGGGGACATAATTTAACTAATTATAATAAATAAAATTTATATAATTAATTATTTTTTTATTTTTAACTTTTTGTGTATTAAAGGTTTTTAAGTTTTATTTTTTCTTTCATATCACAATGAAATTCAATCAGAAACAACATCGTGACTAACTTTTAACGAGATAGTATATGATTACAAAGATTCAATTTTTCATATTAGTATTAGTTACATGATTATAGTAGTAGTGTTAAGTGAAAATCATACAATGAAAAATTTCATACCCAAAAAAAATTATCACATAATGAAAAAATTTTAAATTATTAGTAACTCAAGATCATTTGAGGGTTATGTCTCTTCGTTTTTGGAAGATAATTCACATGCCTGCTTAAAAAATACTCCTTTGAAATACAAATGAATTTTTTTTTGGATAAAATGAAATACGATTGAAATGATTAAATTAGAAAACTCATGGCATTTAATTGCAACTACCAAAAATAAAAAACACACGATACAAAAAAAATGAATTTGTAGATGTTTGAATATATCTAGGCACGTTGCTCTAGAGTACTTGATAGAAAGGAAAAGGTGGTGAAAGAAGGATTCGAACCAGACACCTCTAGCTTACCAATTCAAGCCAGTCCACCTGCGCTGCTGCAACAAATAACAACAATTTGCTCTTATTGTATATACATTAACTCTAGAAAAATCAGTGGCCACCAGCCCCACGGCCCCCACGGTGTGGTGGCTAAAAACTTCCAGATTTGTAAAGTTCTTTTCCTATATCTCGGAATAAATTGGTCTAGTCCTCGAACTGATAGAATTGGATCCACGGCTATTGGGCGAAAATTGCAAGCGTGCAATTGAAAATCTGAGTCATTGGATTTTCAATCTGATTGTTCAGGTTTGTTTGATGGTTTGACGTTTATTTTTGTCTTTTGATTAGATTTTTTATGGATACAGTTTGTTATGGAATTATTTTTATTAAATTTTTTGGGTTTTATTTTTTCTAGGATTGATATTTCCTTAATATAATTTTTTTAGATTTTATAAATGAAAAAAAACAATTATTAAAAAACCCATCAAAACAGCACACAACAGCACAGTCATGCCAATGGCAGACGATCTGACTCCCAAACTGATACACATGGTCTAGTCCTCAAACCTGATACACATGACTAAAGCATTTACGGTGTTGCATTCATCAGGACTATAAACTTGATTATTACTACTATCGTAGACCGTGTTTTCGTTTCGGTTTTGTTGACCTAGTTGCATGGTCCTGATCCTCAGCATTTAGTCGGTACAAGAAAGCAAAGACAGCTTTCATAATAAGAAACTAAACTTGGTTCCCTAGGTCAACGGTCCCTGCCAGCAGTTGGCTTAAAGGCCGGAGCAACCGGCAATTTAATCTAGGTTATGCCCGATCAGATGAAAAGGTGCTAATATCATCGGCCGATGTTAACAGGATGAGGTGGTTCAATCGGATGGGAAGCCGTGTATCGGGTCGGTTTTTAGTTGTGAGCTATGAAAGATAATTGAATTCAATCCCCAACCTACAAATAGGTCTCCAACAAGAAACTACTAAATGGATTGGAGTCGACATAAGCCAAACCAACTGTCAAAACCTTCCACATACAGCAGGCTTGGGAAAGTGAATTTTGATGTAATCTAACCCTATAGAATAGCACGAGAGTCTGGTTTCCTCTAGACTTGATCTTTTGGGCAAGACACTCTAAGCATGAGTGATTATCTAAGAATATAGCTACATGTTAATGTTGCTATCCGAAAATGTCAACTGCGTACCAATGCAGTTGGACCATGTTCAGACAAACTAGAGAAACATTAGCTGATACTCTGCACTATACACACGTAAACCAGTTTGACTTCCTAGATACATCAGAACCCGACATCCCACTCATCCCTTCTGATCTAGAGACAATCCTACTAGAAAAAGGAGGGATGCAAATGCTAGATGAATATTCAACCATAAATTTTATTCAACTTGCTTGTGCACTGAAATACTGACCTGTTGAAGCGGATGAGCGGAACTAGGTCCTAGATATCCGAGCATATGTTCATCTTGTCCAGGGCTTGGGCTACATCTAACTTGACAATGAACTCCTGATCTTGACGGTCATCATAGGCCTTGAAAACTTTATTTTTGTCCAAGTGATTTGCAGCTGCAATGCACTCTTGAAATCTGAAGCAACTGATTAGTTGGTCGTTGGTTAAACCCGCAGCCTGCATGAATGAATAGACCACAGTAGGACTCATGCTCCTAAAACCTCGCCTCACAACATCCTTGCTGATGACATCTGCTTCAGGAATCTAATTGGAACCTGCCTGGGATACCTGAAGCTGCTCACTACGGGCTTTTAATTTACAAATGCTCATATGTACTCATCGAATGACCCAAACTCATGTACTACCTGCACCAGCAGGGGCATGGATAACAGCAGCAGGTCAGATCTTGGGTTCATGCACACCAGAATAATATAATTACTGTAATGACGGGACACGACCATACTAGTAACACGCATCAAAAGTAATTTGTAGAATATTTCTTTGGCTCCAAAATAAAAGTACCATCCCAGCCAATACACACTTCCCTTAACCCATGACAAATAAATGAACATAAGAAACAATCGGAGAACCATTGAAGTCATTCAGTTTCTATGAGAATTATCTTGAGAAATAGTTACTAGATTCTAGGAAACTAAGAATACCTTTCACATTTCCCTTGTAGTTTCTGTTATGGCTTGCAGTTTCAGCTCTGATAGTAGAAGCGGCTGGAGCTTCCTTGGGCAACTATTTTCTTCTCATTTAGTTTTGAGACAGCAAAAGGATCAAAGGTCAAGAAGACTCAGCAACATTTGGAGGAAGCACTCAAGAACTTGACATCATAATTTTTTTGTTTAATGAAACCAGCAATGCAAGCTTATTTTATCTAAATATATCCCGTTTACTGAGCAAAGTAGGCCATTGGAGTTCGGTCAGTGCACCCAAAAGACTCAGCAATTTAACAGTTTAGTGCAAGTAAAGAAAGGAAAGAAAAGAAACGTAGCCACATAATTCCGTCAAGTGCAGGGGGTGAGGAGGACACCCCTATATGAAAGGGTGATGCACACAGACTTTACCTCTATTTTTAGATAGAGAGGCCATTTTTTAACGTCTTTAGGTGTCGAATACCTGATCTAACGGTTAGAAGAAGAATGACTGATCTCACGGTTAACAGGTTAACAGGTTAACAGGTTACTGCAAGTGAAGAATAGTAATAACTCATGAATGCCGAAGTGATACTAAATGAACCTACAAATATGGATTGATTTGAATGGGAGAGGTATCCTACTTGTCTTCATGAACTGGAACACCCCCATTCATCATCAGGGAAAGCAGCACAGCACGGATTTTGATCCTGATGCTGTGTCTGAAATGACTGAGAGTAGAGAATGGCCAGGGCTTCCTGGAGCAATAATAGCATTATTTTTTTTCTCATTTAATTTAGACATAACAACAGGATCAAAATCCGAAAATGCTTCCCTGTAAAACAGACAGCTTAGGGGCGGGCTCGCGGGGTTCGAGTGGAGTCCTCGGGTCCTTGTTGCTCGCTTTGGATCTGAGCATAGGCATTGATGGATCTGAGCTTTGGGGCGCGGGACAATGGTGTCGATTAGGGTTCCGATTTGGGGATTTTGGAAACCCTAGAGGGCGAAATTTCGGGGAGAATCGGTAAGGGTGTTCAGTGTTTTTTTTTTTTCTTTTTTAATATGGTATTTTAGGATATCGGATTACTTCAACTTTTCCGGTTGATCATGTTAAACGAGATTCGAAGATCTAGTCGGAGAACTCCACATTGACATCAATCATGGTTCAAACATCCCATCTCACCCTATTAGGATTCTTGATTGTTGGAGGCAACCAAATGGAATTGGAGTGATCCCCCGGCTGTTCAGTGATTTGTTTGAGATGATAGTTAAAATCATCAATCTCGTAACCAATCAAGTTATCAACATAATCAATCAATTGGGTTTGTTGTAGTTGTATTATCAATCAAAATAATCAGCATAATCATTCAAATCAATGACTTTATCTTAATTTTTTAAATTTGTGTTTATGATGGTTCCAAGATCACAGTTACATCTCCGTTTTAAAATAAATATAATATTTTGATTTGAGGGTTTGTCGAGATAAATTTTGACTTGTGTTGTGGAGAAATAAGATGTTATTTTTCGCAAAATTATCGAGAAACACTAATAATATTTTCAGTTATGTAATTCAATCCTAAATTAGGGACGTAATTTTCTTATATCATTAAGACGAATAACGAAACTCTTTAAAATACATGTTTAATAATGTAAAACATGAAATGTTGTATTTATTTAGAAACAAATAAAGTAAAAAATACGTCTAAAGTATTACTCTAGTATTTGAAAAGAAAGAGATGGAGCAAGGGCTTGCCAACTTCGTATTTCGAGGGATTTATGCCATAAGTTACCGTATTAGTATGCATTATGATGATGTCTTAATGAGCCAATATTAATATGTATTGTATTAATTCTAAAATAATGTCGTTGCTCATGTATTCTAAGATTTGGCCATATAACATAATTTTACAAGGGTAGGTGTTGATCCTTCCAACTTTAGTCAAGATACAAAATCTAACACAATTCATAAGTAGATATCCGATTTTTAAGGTTTTGAAACCAGATATAAAGATGTACCATATAAAGATTGTGCATCAAAATTAACGAGATTATGTTTCGATTTTGAGAAGTTACAAAGTTCGAGACTCAGAGTTTGGTGATGTTTTTTTCCCTCAAGAGCTAATAAAATTAACCCTTTTTTTTTAAATTAAAATTAACTATTTTTTTAGTAATTATTTAATCCTTTTATTTTATTGCAATATCTTCACCATTACAAATGACCCAAAAATTTCATAATACATCCCCTTTGTCTTCAACCATTCAACCATTCAACAGGAATAATAAAAGGAAACCAAATCAGAAAACCAGCAAATCCACAAAAGAAAAAAAAAAAAACAAAAACAAAAACGCAGAAATACCCATCAGGCAAGAAATAAAACGAAACCTACTAGCCGTTAGATCCTCACCTCATCCAACGGCTCTAACAATTCGACCGTTGGAAATTTTATCCGTTTGAACTCAATATAGCTGTTGCTCTGACAATACCACCAACCACATTCGAAGAAGAAGAAACACCCAGACAAAGAAGCAAAATTTACAGCGATGGCGACGAGAGCTCCAAGACCGGATCAACCCCAAAACAGAGGTTCAATTCTTTCATCGATTTCTCATCAAATCCCTTCAATTTTTCATTTCCGTCCAATTCAATCCCAATTCAAAAGATTTTCATGAAAATCTTCATTTGGGTATTCTGAATCGACCCGATTTGAAAAAATGAATGATTTGTGAAGAATTGAATTGTGGGTTTTGTTATTTGAAGGAGGAATTGTGATGAAGAATGGAGCCCAGAAGGAGAAGAAGACTAACAGGACAGCGTTGGGTGAGATCGGAAATCTCGAAGGGAATCGTCAAGTTCATGGAAAGGGGATCAAGATCAACCAGATCAATCGACCCATTACAAGGTTTGGGATTTTCAGTTTTTTTAATTGGTTCCCAGATTATAAAGATTTGTTCTTTGAAGACTGAAACAATTGATCTGATCTGATCTTTGTTGGGTCTGTTTGTTTTTTAGGAGCTTTGGTGCACAATTGTTGGCTAATGCGCAAGAAGCAGCGAAGAAGAACAAGGTAACTAGAAGAATTCATCTGTAGAAGAGCATTGGAAATTTTATTTTGTTTACTTGAAAGTTGAAAATTTCATGATCTATTGATTTCCTTGTATTTGTGATTTTTGGGGAAATTTCCAATTGAAGAAGCAGAGAGAGCAACTGGTGGATCTTGGATTCGTCGCTCCAAATCGGGCAAGGGAGACGAAAAAGGGAACCCAAGTGTCCAGGATCTCAAGTTCACAGGCACCAGTTGAAGAGAATAGCAAGGTCACCGAAGATGTGAAGGAAAAGGGGTTGAAGAATGAGGGAGAGAAAGCAGTTGATGATTTGGGTTTGGTGTTGAATGATATGAAAGTGGAGGGCAAGGAGAGTGAAGCTGTGAAGGAGGAGAAAAAGGGTGACGAGGCAAAAGATGAAGATGTGAGGATGAGTGGCCATGGGAAGGTGAAAGAGAGATCATCAAGGAAGAAGAAGATTGGGGTTGCTTTCTCTTCAGTCCTCACTGCTCGTAGCAAGGTGAGTTGAAAAAAAGGGTCGGAAGTCTTCTAGTCGCAAACAAATAGGAAAATTTATCAAGAAACAAAAGAAGAAAAAAGGGGGACAGAATTTTCTCGATTCCAATTCACTGGGCGTTTTCTGTCGATTCTTTTGGACAAATGAACATCTTTGAGCAAGATGTATTCATTTACCTTATTCATAATCCATATTATCTTTCATTCAACCTCTTTTTGTGAGTTACAAATCCTTCGAATTCCAATTCGTCCCATTTCAAAAAAAAGAAGAAGAATTGGGAAGTTTTTGGAGATTGGAATGCACATGAAAAAAATTCATAGTGTTTATGAAATCTCAATCAGAAAAGAATCAATAGAAAACAAAAGAATCGGAATTGATCGATCTATTTCTTTCTTTACAAAAAGGAAACAAAGAAAGATAAATCATGGATCAACTAAGCTCTCTCGGGCGACTTTGCTTAGTCAGTTTGGACTATTTGGTGCACCTCATGGCTCTTTATATGTTGATAATTGTCGTTGCCCGCTCGCTCTAGACTATAGTTGGTAGAATCTCTAATCTCTGTTGTGGGAAGTGGTATGTGTACCTAAAGTGTTTTTAAGAAACTAGTTGCTTGCCTGCTTTTGAACTTCTTGATTGTTCTGTGAATCCCTTTTGTTGCATATGGATAATGCTGCTGTGGTAGAGAGAGTTTCATATCATGAATTGATGGAGGATTTGTATGACTAGAGGTCTCTAAGTTTGATACATGTTAGCCTCGTTTATATGTTGATATATTAGGCATCTGAGTAAGTAGTAGCGTGTTATGAAACTGACTAAGTTTCATATTATGTTCGAGTGTGTAAAGTGCTTTTGATACGTTTGTTGAGGTTGTCGATTACTTTACGTCCCAAAAGGATAGTGATTTCCACTCAGAAGCTCACACAGCCGTGTGAGGACAAGGCCTGGGTCAGACCGTGTGTCGAGGCAGTGCAGGAAGGAGACACGACCGTGTCTGGTCAAGCACGACTGTACGTGCTTGTTACGAGGCGGATTCTAGTTTTGCATGTGCAGGCCGTGCGGGGTTGACACGGGCCTTGCCTCGGGCATTTCTAGTGAAATTTGTTTTATTAAAGAACATCGTTTATGGGGGTTATAAATACATCCATGTTATTATTCGTCCAGAAGAGTTTCTAGGGTTTGAGTTGTGATCTAACACGATCTAAAATAGCTCTGTAATCCGGTCTTCTCATAGTGTTTTGTCAACACGATTTGTGGTGGTGAGATTTGTGGGCGTTTTCTCCCGATACTCGGGTTTTCCCACGTTAAACGATTGGTGGTGGTGAGATTTGTGGGGGTTTTCTCCCGATACTCGGGTTTTTCCACGTTAAATTTATATGTTCTTATTTTGATTCTCTCGATTACACATCTTCAAATCATTAACGTTATCCATTGTCTGAAGATAATAGCTTGTGTCAATGGTTGTACATAATCCAAGTCCTTTGAAGAGGAAGAGTTACCTCCTTAAATGCATATGCTTGAAAGTTCTGATACCAGAAGTGTATGATTTTCAGGTCGCTAGCGGCCTAGCCAGAAAGCAAGATGATCTGATAGTCAACATCGACGAGGCTGCCGTGGATGATGAACTGGCTTGTGCTGAGTATGCTGAGGACATCTACAAGTTCTACAAGCTCACTGAAGTAATACTTCGTCCTTTATCATTTGCAGCTTCCTTTGCTGAATTTGCCGTTTCTTGTGCTAAATGTATTCTATGCCTGTTCTTCTTACTCAAGGGAGAGAATCTGGTTTGCCATTACATGGACAAGCAGCCTGATATAAATGACAAGATGAGATCGATTTTGGTCGATTGGTTGATCGAGGTGCACCACAAGTTCGAACTGAGGCCAGAAACCCTCTACCTTACTGTAAACATCATAGACCGCTTCCTGTCGATGAAGGCCGTCCCCAGGAGGGAACTCCAGCTGGTTGGCATCAGCTCAATGCTAATAGCTTCCAAATATGAAGAGATTTGGTCACCTCAAGTGAGTTCACCAGTGACCTGATTTTAATCTCCCCTTGATAGTTTTGTGGTTTCAAGCTCTAGATTCAACAATATGTCAACTGATTTGAGTTTTTTTCGTTTCAGGTGAACGACTACGTGTGTATCTCGCATAGGGCGTTCCTTAATGAGCAAGTGCTGGCAATGGAGAAAGTGATACTAGGAAAGCTGGAGTGGTATCTCACAGTTCCTACACCATATATGTTCCTGACAAGATACGTGAAGGCTTCCCTTCCCTCTGATACTGAGGTATTTATCGTATTACTCGTCCTAGAGTTTAATCATTGAGACTTAAACTAGCTACTCAATAAAAAGGTATGATCTGGTCACATATTGTAATCTCGGCAAAACGCCTTAGCTGATATCGACATTGAACTCCTTTTGTCTTCTCTTTTTTCTTGCTTATACTTTTGAGTCGTGTATACATTATTGCTGATCCGTTTCGGGCAATGTAGGTGGAGAATATGGTGTATTTCTTTGCTGAACTGGGGATCATGAATTACTCCACCACTATACCGTACTGCCCGTCGATGCTAGCTGCTTCGAGCGTCTATGCAGCTCGCTGCACCCTCGAGAGAACTCCTTCTTGGACAGAGACCCTGAAGCACTACACCGGATACTCCGAAGACCAACTAAAGTAAACTCTTCTGATCCATACAACTTCAACTCATAGTTTCTATGCTGACGATGTACTTCGAAACGAAAGTTCTCGAATTGGTTTTGATCCGTCTTGTGTTATTGTTAACAGGGACTGCACAACACTGTTGGTCGGCTTTCACTCGTCGGCGCAAGACAGCAAGATGAAGGCAGTGTATAACAAGTATTCGAAACCAGATTTGGGCGCTGTCGCTCTCTGTATTCCTGCCAAGTGCTTCTTGGCCTAGACGGATGATCTACAATTCAGTTCAGTATTCCATTCGATTGAGTTCATTCACGGTGCAACACCTGGCTAGCTTGTTTATCTTCATTCAGCAGCAGATATAAGTGGGCTAGCTTGTAGTCCGATGTCTAGGCTGTCAAAAAAAGTTTAGTTGATTGTTGAATGATATGATCAAGTGATTGATAATCTGGAGAGGCAATTCATTATATTCCCTTCGTCCCGAATTATTCGAAACGTTTTGACTCGAAACGAAAATTTCTAAGAATATTGAATTTGTGTGTATTTTGATGAAGAATGAATATTTAGAAGGAAGAGAGTAGGTTTTACTTGTGCACATTATTCTTGACTTTGTAGTGTCTAATGCGATGACTATAGTCCTTCAACTACAACAAGAGGAGGACATATATTAGAAGAAACATTTGAGTCATTGTTTATCTAGACTGAAACTTGATTTGTGACGAATGTCATTAACATTTCTTTTATGTCAATTCCACGAGAACAAAACCGGATAACAACTAACGTCAGTGCGATCACTACAACAGATACAAGAAAAACAGGATAATGTTAAGAAAAAGATAATGACTGCCAAAATTGTGCCGTTACTGCCGATAAGTGTCGAAACAAATGGATAGAGCTCGATTTAAGAACAAACTAAGATGAGATGAAAAAGTGGATAAGATTCACCTATCTTCATTGAACCACAGGAACAAAAAAAACAAAAACGTGAGTTCTTGTTTTGACACGTCAAAATGACCACGCAAAACAACATCGACGTTTCTTTTACACCACATTCCCTTTTGACACGTCGGATCCGACTCCGAATTCGTTTTTGTTTTTTTTCCCTTCCCCACCTCTTTTGGATAAGCACCATCCCTTTCTCTCGTGGACCCCACTCCCAGAACTGGGCCCCATCCAACACCCTATATATAACCATCATCGATACCATCACTGAAAACAACCACCACAAAAAAAAAAAAAAAACCAGAATCACAGAAAACAAAACAAACTCACGACAAAGAATAGAAATAATCAGTAATATATATCAATGGCGATTGCGGTGGGGACGATGATGATCGCCGGCGCCGGAATCAGCAGCGATGGCTGCCGAAGAATTAGATCGAGTTCGGCTTCTTCGATTTCTTCGTGGATGAAGCAGAGTCGGATTTGGCCGACTGTGCCGTCGAAGAAGAATTGCGGACGGGTCCGGGTGGCGCCGGTGAGGGCGTACGGGAGAGGAGTGGCGGGGGATCCGTACGAGACGCTGCGGATCGATCGGAGAGCGTCGGAGTCGAAGGTGAAGAGGGCGTTTCGGAGACTCGCATTGAAGTATCATCCCGATGTTTGCAAGGAGGATAACTGCGATGCTTCTTTTCAGCAGATCAACCAAGCATATGACGTAAGTGATAGAACGTTTTTCTATTTAAATAATTCCAAAATAACAAAATGATCTTTTATTTAGAAATTTCTTTCATACTTTTCATACTAAACTATTAGAGCAATTAAATTCTCATGTTTGAGTTAAAAGGTTTATTTATATGATTGAAGTTGATGAAGGTTTTTTGTATGATTGATGCAGACTGTGATGAGCAGATTGAGAGATGAATATTCGACAAACGATTATGAATCGCAGTTTGAGGATGATCAGGATGTGCCATTGTGGCAGAAAAACCATCCCGAGTGGGATTTGTGGGAGGAGTGGATGGGTTACGAAGGAGCGGGGACTCGTGATTATTCGTCTCATATCAATCCCTACATTTGAGCTGGAGTGTGTGTGATCACGAATGCATTTGAGGTCAAATGTGTAATGTGTCGCACTTTGATGTTTAGAGCATGATTGAGAGGATGAACATGATGGACGTTCTCTTTGTGTATAGTACTGGTTGTAACAACTTTCCGGCCTTGGCTGTTTTTCAACACGGCTTTGAGGCCCCAATAACTTGACACGCTAATTGTACATTAATGTTAGTTAAGGTTTCTCTATTACGAGGTTGATATTTCCTTTCCCGTACATTTTATTTTTGCGAATCTCCAAGTTCATGACCATGTTGGTTTAAGCGTCAACCAAATTATATTCTCAACCTTCATAACTTTGTGATATCTTGGCCTCGTAATGCTCAGCTTGTTGAATCCATCCATCGTCGCCCTCGTTTCACTGTTCAAACCACGCAATTCCCCAACTCTTATCGTCATCAATCTCACCTTAAATTGGAAAAACCCTAAAAACAGAGAACCCACTCGAGACTACCATTCGCTGAAAGGAAACCCTGACCCATGAGAAGAGAATCGAGGCAATCATCATCATCATCTATGTCAAGAGTCAGAAGCTTTTCTGGGTACAAATTCTTTCTAGGGTTTGCCACTTCTTTGTTTTGTTGTTGCCGTGTTGCGCGATTCTTGGTTGTAACGTGTACGATTGGGAGGATTTCAGTGATTTTCCAAATGGGCATATTTTTTATCCCCTAGGGTTTGCTTCCGCTGTATAAGTTGAGAACCCTAGAATATGGCATGGCATGGCATGGCTTGCTGTGGTGATCTCGGGTAGGATATTGCACAAAATTGAGGAGACTGAGATAATCGGATCCGTGAACTGTGAACTGCCCTTGTGTTATGAGATGAAGGGCTTGGTTTGTAAGTTTGCTGCTGTAGTTGATTGCAGAACAGAAATCGGGAGGAGGGTTTCTAGTCGGTAACCTGAATTCGCTTTTCGGGTATCATCAATCAACTATTGATCAAGTTCCTGATACTGTATTTGTAGTTCCTTTTGATATGCAACTACATCAAGCTCTTGATTTTGAAAAAAAAGGATGCTTTTGAATGTCCTTCCTCAGTGCTGCCCTGCTTTTGCTGAATCTTTCTAGTTCCGGAATTTTCGTAGCGAACAGTGTCTTGTTTAACTGGCTAATTTCATTTCTGTCTCCTTCGAATTTCGGGCACGACCACATGGATTGATTCCTTCATATTCTTTCCTCGGAGGGAAATGTGTGAACTATTCTTTCACTCATTGACAGAAGTTGTTAGTATTATATAGTGTTGGCAGAACATCTGTAGTTAGCTTCTTCGCTAAGTGGTTGATCATAAGTTACTGCTTTGGAGCTACAAGGTTTTAGCTTCTTCCAAATTTGTTTTAACTCTTTATTTAGATCGTTACGATATTCAATTGTTTTCTGGGTGGTTCAGTTGGGTTATCAGCGAAGTTGTGGATCAATTTCATGGTGAATACTTGCTCAGTTGATGTACTGCGGCTTAAAGATTCAGTATTTTCTTTTCTTTAGACAATTTCAGACCTTAATTCGCAATTCGATTAATGTTCTTATTCTAAGTTCTCGGTCCTTGTAGCTTCTACAATGACATATTTACAAGAACCATTCCTCCGGAAGAAGCCTGCCTCAGCTATGAACGTTAGAGAAATGTCTCATCACGTATCTGCCTCAGGCCGTCCACCATTTCAAGGCATCGACGTTGCTGGTCTAAAGAAACGTGGGCAAAGCCTTCGGTCATGGATACGTGTTGATTCATCCGGAAACTCAGGGGTCATAGAAGTCGACAAGTTCAGCATGATGCGCCGTTGTGATCTTCCTGCACGAGATCTACGCTTGCTTGACCCACTCTTTGTGTACCCCTCAACGATCCTTGGTCGAGAGAAAGCCATTGTCGTCAATCTGGAGCAAATTCGCTGTATTATCTCTGCGGATGAAGTGCTTCTTTTGAACTCGCTTGATAGCTATGTTCTGCATTATGTGGTAGAGTTACAGAGAAGATTGAAGATAACTATTATGAAACGGCTGGCAGTACACTGAAAATTCTACCTCAAGTCTAGGTAGAGGAAGTAGAAACTTTGACAATGGGTCATCGGAAAATCTGCCCTTGGAGTTTAAGGCACTTGAAGTTGCTCTAGAAGCTGCCTGCACGTTTCTTGATTCTCAGGTTTGCCATAGTGCCCTTATTCACTTCCCCTCCCCCTAACCCAAAAGGAATCCAGGGATGGACTAGGAAACTTCTTTCTTTTTGAGCGAAAAAATTAGATGCCAAAGAGAAATAAAATGCAAATTTGAATGCACGCAGGCCAACAATAAGAGTTCAGCTCTTTGCAGTTTGTTGTCTGACCGAGATCTTGTTTTCTTTAGCTGCTTGTCGTATTTGGAGTTAGATCGCTTGATGTTTTGTTTGCCAGGCTGCTGAGCTAGAAATCGAAGCATACCCACTGCTTGATGAACTAACATCACAGATCAGTACCTTGATCTTGGAGCGTGTGCGGCGTCTGAAGAGCAGGCTTGTTGCATTGACTCGGAGAGTCCAGAAGGTTCTGCTTTCTGAACTTCCTGCTGCTGCATTTCTCTCACAGGAAAATGAAATAAATTGAATGATTCTCTCTTCATTATATGTAGGTGAGGGATGAGATAGAGCAGCTAATGGACGATGATGTGATATGGCAGAGATGTATCTCACGGAGAAGAAGAGAAGAATGGAGTTGAACCTGTATGGAGATCAATCCATGAGTGGATACAACTCAGCCGATTGTGGTCGGTCCATATCTGCTCCCGTTTCTCCTGTTTCTTCCCCTCCAAGTTCGAGAAAGCTCGAGAAGCATGTTAGTGCAAGGAGCCGTCTGGAGAGCGTGAGAAGCTCAGAGAGCAATACAGGAAGCATAGAGGAGTTGGAGATGCTATTGGAGGCATACTTTGTAGTCACCGATAGCACCCTTAACAAGCGTACATCGGTAATTGTCAATCCCTTTTGGGCTTCCTCATTCATTTGTGAGGTTGGAGGTTTTGTTCATATGTTTATTGTGTCGTTTCAGTTGAAGGAGTATATTCATGACACCGAGGACTTCATCAACATTAAACTGGTATGTGTTGTTGTTGTTGTTGTCTAGGTTCAAAGTTCGAACAAACAAAGGAATCTGATATATTTAGAGGAATATTTGATATAGCTGATCAAATTGCTGTGGTCATATCAATCCTATATATTGATAGTTTTATTTTCCATGCAGGATAATGTTCGAAACCAACTGATTCAGTTTGAGCTGCTGTTGACAACAGCGACCTTTGTGGTTGCCATCTTCGGAGGGGTGGCAGGAGTATTTGGGATGAACTTCCCAATACCATTGCTATCTGATGAAAGTGCATTCAAATGGGTGCTTTGGATAGCTGGAGTATTGGGGATCATCATTTTCTGCTCATTTCTTGGTTTTTTCAAGTATAAGAGGCTGATGCCCTTGTAGATGACGGTCCGAGTAGATGTCTTCTTGTTATCTGTTGCATATGACGGTGATTTGTGTATTGAGAGCTAAGATGGAACTGGTGCTAGGCCATGCATCAAGGAAAATTCCTGCAATTATTTCTGGCAAAGTTTGTTACGGCCTAGTCGACATTCTTTTTTTTTACCCTGTTTATATCTTGAATTTATAATGTATAGTAATCCAGCTTTTCAAATGCACTGAGTAAACTCTCGAAATAGATGGGCCAGTGTACAAAGCTTTATGTTTCAGGTAAAAGACCAGTTTGATCCAAGGAGCCGTCACATCCTCGGAGTTTGAGTCATCTCATTTCCTAGTTTAGTTCCTGTTATATGACCAAAGCGGTAATTGAGTGCAATACTATTATTCTTCGGTGATTGAATTTCGTGTGGGAAACTAAATTTGCTACATATTCTCTGTTGGCAGGCTGTAGTTTGCTGCACCTCATCAACTCAGTTTTTCGCCGTAGCAACAACAACAACAATCCAGGTGTTACCTTTAATTTTGTTGCTCCAAATTAAATCCTGTAACAACAATGTGATATCATAGTACCAGCGTTACCGATGCATCCCTTGATCCCTTCTTGGAACCGATTCGTACCGTGTGAATCCATTGAGTTTTGATCATCAGACTTCGTTTTGGGAACCTGAGTTATTGGTTCATCCTTAGATCTTACATCTTTTCTCAGCATCTGCTGAATGATTTAATATTTGTAGTGCTCTTTTATTGTCACGTCCTTGTTTCCAGATTCATAACACAGATCGCACCGTGACATTACTGTTTCCTGGTTTCAGGCTGTAGACATTGTCACCACTCAACCAAAATGACATGAATTCAGAGGTTGTTTGGACCACAAAAAGAGTTTGGATTTGATCAGAACTATAATAACCCAAAAATTTATCGAATTTAAAAATATATATTGGATTAAAAAATATGTACGAAGCGTATGCAACGAATGCATAAATAAAATTTATGGACGATGAACGTTACATCGTTAAAGTTATTATGCATTTGAGACACATGTTTAAGCTTGAAAATTTGAGAACATTGAACGAAATGTTATTATGAAATATTTGGGATAATTAAATCGACAACGATTAATTATCGAGAAACGTTATGATCGCATATATATAACGAAGGAATCAACGCTATAATATTATAACGGAACGGTTTTTAATTTCAGAAAGTTATATTGTTAAAAGGAATACGATATTAATGTTTTTGGTACCATTAAATCGACACGAATTAATTAACGGAAGATTCATATTACGAAACTGGGATGAAAATAGACTGACGAAAATATAATGAGGGACCAAAAACAATTTAAAAAGCACATTCCCGCTCTTTTTCATTCTCCTTTGGTTTCCTCCTCACCCCGCACCCAAACTCCACCGAGCACAAGCCGTCACCCAAACTCCACCCGACACCCTCCACCATCACCATCAGCCTTCACCAACCGCACTACCATCATCTTTAAACGCTGAGGAGAATCGCACAGCTAGGAAAAGAAGAACAAAAATGCGTTTTCTCTGATCCTTGTCGAAGCCGCACCGGCGCCACCTTGTTCAGCCAACGCACCGCCACCACCTTACTCCGACAACCACGAGACGTTCGTAGCTCCTCCATATCACTTGTCATGATCATCAACGTGTGAGGAAGACAACGCGTAAGGAAGACAAGCCGCCGACAGCCGCCATGATCACGAACAAGCCGGCGCGGGTTCTCCCTTGTCGCCTCGCCATCCTCACGTCGTCACCACCTTGGACATCGTTGCCACCTTTTCGACGATCATCAAGGATGATTTGATAAGCTGGAACGATGCAGAGAAGATTAGCATGGCCCTTGCGCAAGGATGACATGCATAAATCGAGGAAACCATGAAATAACAACTTTCAAGCGAAATCAGAGATTCCGACGATGTTTTCCGGCTACCAACATGTCCAGAGGGGCGGTGACAGGTAGATGATGAAGGGAGTGAGGCTCGGGTGTCTTTGGTTTCGAGATTTGGATGTAAACGAACGTGAAAGTGCCTTAACGAGTTTTTCCGGTCAACTTCCAGCCAAATTCCGGCCAAAGTCCGGTGGACAGCGGTGAAAACGTATGGGAGAGCAAGACGATGTGTTTTGATGACATCGGGTGTAATGGGTGTCGAAGTTGGTACGTAAACAAGCTTTAAAACGG